>JARHVA010000312.1:1825000-1850000 GCA_037957365.1 Torreya grandis | reverse complement strand
CCACCTTTTTAAAGAAAACACCCAATCTAATTGGAGGGAACAAGAAGTCTAGATATTTAAAACTTTTATTTCTCTCGCATGGAGCTAACAAACATAATTATAAAATAGTTTTCCATGGTCATGATATTGTGGAATAATCAAATTATATTTATTCCAATCAATTGAAATACATTTACAAAGATTTATTTATACACAAACATAAGCTTTTAATAGTTCTTATAAAATAGGAATTATAAAATAAATGTAAACAATAAAGTATCCAAAATATTAATTGAGGGTTACAATTAATAATTTTAAAATATTTTTAAGATTTACCCACCTAAATAACCTAACAACTAACTGCAGTAAATAAATATATTACAATAAACTACGTGTAATTTAATATTACTCTTTTATTTAATATTGGTGAATTAATCACCCTGACATTCCCCCCTTAATTTAGCATTGTCTTAAGTGAACATGAGAGAATTTCCTTAGATTCCTCAAATTTTTCCTATGCAAGCTATTTAGTAAAAACATATGCATGTTATTAATCTATCAAGAAATACTAGAGCTAGATGTTGTTGTTCTAAACATGTTCATACATGAAATGAACTTGCACCTCAATGTGTTTAGTTAGTTCACAAAACATTGGATTGCGAACAAGCTTCACTACTCCTTCATTGTCTACATGAAGAATTATTGGTTGATCTTATAGTAATCCAAATCCTTCAAGCATATGTCTAATCCAAATCAATTCATAGATAGTTCCTCTTTTGGTACAATATTCTGATTCTATGGAGGTTCTTGAAACATAACTTTACTTCTTACTCCCCCATGATATTGGTCTAGATCCCAAAAGGAATACAAATCCTAAAGTGGATTTCTTATCATCGATGTTCCTTACATGATCTGAATCTAAGTATGTTGTCAAGATGTTATCATTCTTCATAAATTCTAGGCCAAATCCATAGTTCTTATGATGTACCTCAATACTCACTTTGCTACTTTCTAGTGATTGATCTTAGGTTCTTGCATGAACCTTGAGAGATAACTGATAGCATAACTGATGTCTAGCCTAGTGTAGGTTAGGTAAATGAGACTCCCCATTAACTAGTGATATAGAGTTACATTTACCCATGGTGATGGATATACTTGAGATGACTGAAGCTTTATCTCCATAGTGTGGTAAATGGTTTATTATCCATCATTTGAAATTTCTTGAGCATTGCCCTAGCATATTTGAGCTAAGATACAAAAATGTGATTTTCTCTCTGTCAAACTTCTAAGCCAAGATAAATAGTGTAAAATCCTAAGATCTATCATGTTGAATGATCAATTTAGATCTTTATTTGTTGATTCAATTATCTTCACTGAACTACTAATGATGACTATATCAATGATATATACAACTACAATCACTATCTCCCCCTTGCTATATGAGGTAGATATTTGGATCATATGGACTCTTTCTAAATCCATGTTTTAAGACATGCTCATAAATCTTGATATACCATGCCTTGGGATCTTATTTAAGACCATAAAATGATTTGACAAGTCTACAAACTTTATCTTCTTTTTTAGATTTGACAAAACCCTCTAGTTGAGTCTTGTAGACTTATTCATATAAATATCCATTAAGGAAGCCACTTTTCATGTACATTTTATGGACTTTTAGACAAAATGTGTAGCTAGAGAAAAAATCATCTAGATTGTTTTAATCTTTGTTGTGGGAGAAAATTCCTCCTCATAGTTAATGCCTTCTTTCTGATCATACCCCTTCACAACCAGTCTTGCATTGTGCTTGTCAAGACTACCATATACTTTGTACTTTATCTTGAGGATCCATTTGCATCTAATTGGCTTCTTCCTTAGTGGAAGATATATAAGGTGACATGTTTTATTTTTCATCAATGAATTATATTCTACATCCATGGCATCTTTCCGTGGTTTTAACTGTAGGGCTTCATGAACTATAGAGGGCTTAATAGTTTCAAAAGCTATACTCATTAAGGCCAAATTAACCTCACCACAAGCCATACTATGAGTCCTTGGTCTAGTGGTGGTTGTATTTAGAGCACCATCATGTTGATTCTCAACTACCCCTATTCCTAGAATGGTGACCTTACTTTCTAAATTTTCCAAAATGCTCAAGATGCCAAGATTGCTAAGTTATTTGTATGCATAGAAAATTGATTTAATACTTCCTAGAATTTTTTGGTTAATCATTCATATTGAAATAATAATTGAATTTAAGAAACATTCAAATTATTACAATTTTTTTTCAATTTTTCATTCAAACAAATGAATAATTAACCATTGATTATTTGAAATGTGTAGGTAGGCTCTCACTAAGGGATCTTTGACTACATTAGGACTAGGTACCTCATTGATGCTATCAACATTTTTGAGGGGAGGTTAATCCCTATTCTAATTGAGGTTTTGGGAAATAAATCCCTTGCCTCTTCCTCTACCCATTCCCCTTATCAGTCTATCATTGATTAATTCATTTCCAACATGAACATCTCTAGATCTAGTTTTGATCATCTTCCTAAGAAATCACAATTATTTTTTGGGTAGATTACAAATTTAGAAAACTCTATCCTAGACATCCCTTAGAGAAATAATATACATCTGATACTAGGTGAAAGAATCAAAATAATGAATAAAAAAATATTATTATTAGAATTATTTACATTCAGAGTACAAAACAAGACTACTTATGGAGCCCAGTACACAACATCATGATGTGTGAATCATATTTTTAGATATGTGTAGTTGACTATAGGCAATTAATAAATATATTAGGTCACTAAGACACTTATCTTGAAATAAACATCCTTAATTAATTATATGGGAAATATTATTATCCCTAATGTGGCATATAATTTGGGGTGTATTAGTATCTAGGTCTACACTAATAAAATCTAAACTCTATATGGGCACCTATCTTCCTAATGGGACCACTTAAGGGTCCTTATCCTGACTTAAGTATCACGTATCCTTATGTATTTATGTCTTGATGGTTTGAATAAATGAAAAAACCTTTATTGTTTAGGATACCAACCCCATATCAATAAGTAACCATGGTTGTTCAAGGTAGACAAGGTTAGAATTTATAAATTATCATTGAAGCTTTTCATTCTAGGAAGATAAAATGGAAATAAATAGCTAATGAGAATGTTAAAACATCCATTAAAAATATAAATAAGCATTGGTTATAAAGGGTGAGATAAGGGAAAACATCACCAAGAGGTTATTATGCTTCATTTACAATAATCAAACATTCAGGTCCAGTTACGAGTCATATTAAAACTATTCTAATTACAAGTGGACATTATAGAAAACTTAGAGTGATGCTACCCATCAAGAAATTATGAATGAGCCCTAAATTTATGGTCCTTACACCACATTTACATTTAATTTAGTTAGTTTAATAATAATCAACATAACTTAACCAATATCACTATGATAACTTTAAACATTAAATAAGGTTTGTTAATGATAGAAATAAAATATCAAACCTATCTAAATGGAGGATCCCACATAGGTGGTTACATACAGCATAAGATGTTATGACCATGCATTGCATAGTTTTTGGGTCTTATCCAAATGAGAAGTAAACCAAAGTAATTAATCTAAGTAAATGTTTATGTGACATCTGTCATCCCCTCATGGAGGCAAGATAAGGCTATTTACTAGTCCTTTCTAATCCATTGATCGTAGGTTTGTTAGTCAACTAATAGTGTCAATAATGCAAGAAATAAATGAGGATAAAAACTCTTTTTACCATGAATGATTCTCATGCCTAGTCTCAAGACCAATCTTAATTAATTTATAATAATGAATCAATAAGCTAAACCATGGATAATATTTTAATGCACTTATGTTTCACATATATTTATGTATAAGAACCACATGATTTCAATTGCTTATCTTAACAATGATAAAAAATAACCTTGATCCTCAAATAATTAAATCAAACATAATGAGAACATATGCAAAATTAAATTAAACTTGAAAATAACCATCCTCAATTAAAGGACGTGCTTATGCCAACTAGCTATAACAAAATCATACAACTAGTTAAGAAAAAAATTATTTTATTGTTTTCATAATAATGGATTTTTATTCCTAGTTAAATAAATAGGTCTGAGAAAAGTAAATCAATAAATAATATAAATGAAATAAGGTACTAATTCGTGTAAATATATTTATATTTTTTCCTTTTATAAATATAGTAATAAATAAGAGAAATCTAACTTAGCTTGTTTTAAATGATCTGGACTGAGGTAGGGTTTCATACTTGAGGAGTAGGATTGGGAAATTATCAGAAACTAGATCCTAAGGTTTATTTCTAGATTGGATAGGAATGTCGAAAGTGGGACAGCTTATTATCTAGTGTTGTGGTCCCTTTTTAGTGATATTTTCCATGTGGTTTGAGCTTTTTGGGTTCTATTTGATAGGCCTGTATTGCCCTATTAGTGAAATATCAAAGCTTGAAAGCTTGCAAAGTTCATTGTGTGTCTATTTTAAATATTCAAATCCATAAGAGTTCTTTGTACATAAACTTGAATGGATACATTGAAAATATAGAGAATGGGTTAGTGTGTAAAGGATACATTAGATTCACTTAACACCCTGTGTGTGGGCACACTGCCTACATACTAATACTCTAAAGAAGGATCAAGCTAATGTATTTATCTCATTGAAGTGTTTGGTGTAATAATGTATGATAAATGCAACTAGATGCAAAAATATATGTACTTCAAATGGCTAGGGATTGGTGCAATGGTTTGAATAAGCTTTAAATTATCTTGGAAGGTTGTATTTAGAGAATAGGGAAGAGTGCTTGAGTGTACTTACTTGTATTCTTGCTTCTTTCCTTTAAATGAGTGTCAACCCTTCTAAATGGACTTTAAATGGCCTTTTATAGGGAAACTAATGATCATGGGTTAAATGAATTTATGTGAGTGTATTAGGAAAAAAGATAATGATTTAGGGCAATATAACTATTAGGACCAATTTTGAACTTGGACAATAATGCCAAAATTAGGACACCCTAGGTTTCAGTGCTCCTATCTAAGTTGGGCACTATTGTCCTAAAGGAATGAGGTTTAGGGGGATGTATTTGAGCCTAAAAGAGTTGCATGGGCTAGAAAGGGTTAACTCTAAAAAGTTGGGGATGACTAAGAATTAGTGAAAGAATAGCCTAGAAGGGTTGTGTGGGTAAGAAAGAGGACCTATGGATTGGGTGTCATTAGCCATGCTTAAGTCATCCAATTTTGTATTTTATATGACTACATTCTTCCCCCCCCCCCCCCCTTTATTCTATTGATGTAACAAAATTAAATACTAGGATAAAGGAAAGTAAAAATCATACCTAAACTTACCTGTAAGTGAGAAGCTCATAAAGCTATGTGATGTTGGATATGCATAGAGAGAGCACACTGTGAAGTATGAATCTATAACGAAAACATAAAAGTAGATTAGTTATTACTAGATATGCTATGCATAAAATAAGAACATATAAAATATAATTAAGAAGAAGAGAATGGAATGAATACACCTCATCAGGTACACAAACCAATACAAGATTTGTTATGATGTTGGATTGTGATGGATGATATTGGGTATATGTTGAATAAAGACTAATTTCATGAATGGAATTGAGTACTCAATTCCCAAAAAGGTGTCTCAATAATGAAAAGGCTAACCCTTTGGCTCCATCATCACCAACTAAGTAAAGTTAACAAATCATGCATGTGTTAATTAATGTCTGGACTATGTGTCCAATCCCTCTGAATAGGTGTCTCAAGAATAGAAAGGTTGACCCTTTGTCTCCATCATTGCTGCATGAAGTGAAGCTATGAAGTGATACCTGTATATAATATATGTCATATGAGATATCTCATGGATCCCATAGATGTTCTAAAAATCTGATAATGTGATGTGGATAGCCTGAATGCATGTTATAACCCAGGCCACTCTTGGTCATTTTGAAAGATGGAAGTTAGGATAATATGAAATCCACTCCAAAACTGATGTATTAGGATTATATGAAAGCCAACTCAGGAACTTAGGTACTCAAAAATTTAAACTTGCATGAAAGTTCAACATAAAATTGATGCCAACTACCTGCAGATGGAGTAAGGCATGCAACTGCTAAGAATGCCTAGATAATAAACTAAACTTGGAAATAAAAGAAGACCAATGTGACACACACATTTCCCCAAATAATTGGTGTCTGGAACATGGATTTTGATCTAAAATTTATGTCATCTACGTAATTTGAAACTAAAAGTGGGAATCATCATACTGTGCATGATAATCCCCTATATTTGGACTCTCTAAGAAAACTATACTAAACTACTGATTATGATTGATTTGGATGTGCAAAAACTATATCTAAACTAAAATTTTTGCATGTTTCTAAAAAATTTAGGTGGCATGGGAAAACAACTTGGATAATAGTAGAAAATATTAAGCTGATATAATGTAAACAAGGAATTGGAATATACATAAAAAGGATATGGAGTTCCTAAACATGTAAGGTGATACCTCAAGAAGAAAATAGGTGCTAGTATATGTAACTAAGGATTTTTTGAAATTATTTATGCAAAATACTATTAATTTTTGAATTTGAAATTGATTTTTTATGTTTGATATGTAACTAAAAATTTAGAAAATGATTTGAAGAAGTATTGGAAAGTAACTGGGAGTTTATTTGATGTAACCAAAGATCTATAAAATGATTTTTTTTTTTAAAAATCAATATAATAAATTTTAAAAATTTAGAGATAATTTGTATAATTTTACATGAAAAATTTAATAAAAATAAAAAAATATTTATAAAATTAGCAATATATTTTTCTTAGTGTTTGGAATGTGTTTGTACGCAAGAAGACCTAGTATGTGCAAACTAGGGTTTTAACAAAATATGTGATATTTTTGCAATTAATTTATAGATTTATAATTTTTAAATGTAATAAAAATCAAGAAATTATGGAAAAAACTCAAATAATTATCCATAGGGTTTATAGGGTTTTGTGTCAAATTTGAAGTTGGGCTCACCAATTTTTTTATTTTTTTTAGAATAATGGAGTTTTATTAATAGTTAAATAAATAGGTCTAAGAAAATAAAATCAATAAAAAATATACAATAATTAAACCAATGATTTGTGTAAATATATTTATATTTTTGCCTTTTATAAATATAGTAATAAATAAGAGAAATCTAACTTAGCTTATTCTGAATGATCTAGATTGAGGCAAGGTTTGATACTAAAGGAGAAGGACTAGGAAACTATCAAAAGTTGGATATTTAGGTTTTTTTATGGATTAGATAGGAGATACAAATGTGGGACACCCTACTATCTAGCATTGTATTCCTTTTTTGGTATTGTTGTACTAGTGCAAAATTTTGAATAAGCTTAAAATGATCTTGGAAGACTATATGTAGAGAATAACAAATAGTGCTTGAGTGTACTTGCTTGTATTCTTGCTTCTTTCCTCTAAAGGATTTCAACACTTATAAATGGAATTTTAATGGCATCTTATATGGAAACTAATGATCATGGTTTAAATAAATTCAAGTGAGACTGACAAGGAAAAAAATAATGATTCAGGGGAATATGACTATTATGACTAATTTTGAACTTGGACAACAATGTTAAAATTAGGACACCCTAGGTTTCAGTGCTCTTGTCCAAGTTGGGCACTATTTTCCTAAGGGAATTAGGCTTGGGGTAATGGATCTAGGCTTAAAATGGCTACTTGGTCCTAAAAGGGTTAAGTCTGAAAGGTTGGGGATGAATGGGAATCAGTGAACGAATAGCCTAGAAGGGTTGTGTGAATAAGAAATAGGACCTATTAATTGGGTGTCATTAGCCATGCTTAAGTCATCCAATTTCACAATTTATATGATTACAAAAACATATAAGTATTTTTCTTTCTTTCTTTCTTCCCTTTTATTTCATAACAATAAAAATAATGCCATCAAAATAATTAGAACATCAGGATACATATTTGTGCATAATGCTTTCCCTTTCAATATTATAAATAACAACATAACCAAAACTAAATTCACACATAGATAATTATTATCATAAAAATAAGGTATGCATTCTAATTTATCATAAACCTTCAAAAATCATTCAACTATGATATCTACTTATACTTCAACAATATGCTAAAATAGTTTTTAGCATGAAATTAATGATTTAAGGAAACATTAATAGTGTTGATTATTAACATCAAAGGAATGTGTTTAATAAGTAATGAATGAGAAGTCACTAAACCAGAAGTAGCCTAATTTTTTTTAAAAATTGCATCAAAACAAAATGAACTTGAATATCATTTTTAAGGTTCCAATAATAGGTTAGAAATATAATTGAAATGATACCATTAAATTTTATGAATAACAACATTCTAACTAAACCAAAGTCCTTCCTTATCCATTTAAGAATAAAAAGCATGGTCAGATTCATGAAAAAATACTAAGCTTAAGAACATCATATTACTATTATATAGATGAGATATATACTACTTAATCTAAAATCATCAATTATTCAGGATTAACATTAAATCTATGTTTTAATTAATACTATAAGGCTTTAAACTTTCAAAACTAATTTTAAAAAAAGGAAACATATAAATTAATCATGTATCATGCATATACTAATCATGCTAAAATTAAGTAGACAACATTATTTCCACATTGGGCCTTCTAGATTAACATTAACTTCTATGCATTACATGACTGGTTAAAATATATAGATCATGTAATGAAATATTAAATAAGACTCAACACTAATAGAAGTAACTTATAGAAGAACAAATTTAAGTCTAAGAGTACCCATAACAAAGAACTTAAAACATGGTAAAAACTCAAAATTTAAGCAATGTGAGAAGCATTCCCTAGAGATATAAATATGCTTTCTTAGTCCAATGATCCCATCCATCTGGTGGCGTTGACCACCCCATCCATTAACAAGATGGTGGAGTCAAGCATCTAAGATTTGTGGAAAGAGAATGAGTGTAATGAGATTTATAAGCCATCAAACCAAGAGAAACAATAATCAAACCAACAAATAATAATTGAATCAAAGTATTCCCAACCTCTAATTAAACTCGTAAAAGAAACATTTTCCCTTATTCCTCAAATGAATCCATTTGATATAATCAAGATTTACCATCTTCATGGTTGCCCCTTTGGTATTCAACTCAAAATAATGGATCAAAAGAATACTAGTTTAAGATCTCATTACCATTTTACTTTGCTAAGGAAACACATAATCATCCAACATAACCAACATGAAATTCTTAGCCAATAAAAAACATCATTGAAAGCATTTGAAGATATCTTACTAAGCACATAATAAAAGCACACCACTAGCACATATTTGAAAATTTTAAAATATAAAAGTATCAAAAATATTAACACAATATAAGTTCCATATATTTCCAAGAACTAAGAGCTCTAAGACATTAAAATGCATCTCTACCAAAACATAGTCATATTTTTTTTTTAAAAAAAAAACTGAGTTAAAAGGAGAATCGAGTTATTCCCCAAATGGGCTAAAAGATTAATAAATAGGATCATGGACAATGGTATTACTCTAAAATGATATCATAATAGTTAGGTTGAGTTCCTGAAATAAAAAAATAAAATAATCCACCAAGCACAATAAAAAAATGAATTTCTGAAGCAACATTACCATAACTAAAATAGGGTAATTTTGAATTTATGGTCAAATAAGATTATAACTCAACTCAATGAAAACATGTTAAACTATATTTATAATAGATAAATGGAACTCCCCATAAATCTCATGCATGACTCATCTTAAGGTCAAAATAGAGGTGTTCATTGTGGCCCATTTTCCCTACCAAGGTAAGACAAAGCTTGTATTTAAACACACTCACTTTGAAGTAAAACTATTATAGGTCATAATTAAAAAATGAAACTTATTTCATTTCCAATACAGACATGCACACAATCCAAACCAATAATGGTGCATAAAACATAGAGATCAATCAAACCTATAAGGGTTGAACCCAAACCAAAGCTGGATGCATCTTACAACAACTCATAGTATAAAAAAAGGGATGGCATTGATTTTAAATCAATTGTGGTATAGTTTAAATTTCAATATGAAGTCTCACAACTTCATGGTGAACCCAAAAAAATGTTTTGAAAATCCAAGGTTAAATATTACATTTGTAATAGTAAAACACTCAAAATAGATTCTATAATTCAAGGCACTACTTACTTGGAGAGATAATTCTGCTCCCAAGGAGAAAGAATTATTTTAGGATTTTTTTTCTCCATGTTTTGACCACCAACAAAAAATTAGAAACCTCGATCCCATTTATCTACACAAAACCCATTTTCTTCCCCCTTATCACCATTAATGGTTGTCATATTATTTTTGTGCCCTTCACTCTTCTTCCACCACCATCTCACTTTAGGTTTTTCTCCCATACTTCTAATTTGATCACTGCATATATTTTCCTAATAAAACCACTTGATGGCCTAGCTTGGGAGGTGAGTCAAATAAAAAAAGAGAGAATTAATGATAAACTAAATCATCCCATTAGCTAATATTCATCTCATCATGCCTAAGGTTAATTTAAAATTCCCATGAGTCCTCTGAAAAACCATTATGACCTTCCATCATTTATATCCACTTTAAATAACATTATGGCCCTAATTCAAATATAATGGATCGAGTAACATGAACACTAAGGGAACCATATGCCTAAATATAACAAGTCTAAAAAATATTCTAACATAATGTGGCCAAGACCTATAAATCAACAAGGAATCATATGAGGATAAAATATGGGATAAAACACTCAAACCCAAGCAAGGAGAAAATAGATAACTGAAGCAATTAAAATAAAAATTATTGCACAAGGCTAGATAAAGATAAAAAAACATCAACAAGGATTGAAAGTATATTAATAAAACTTAAAAGGTGACTTAATGGTTTAATATCTCATTGCATCTTATTTTAATCTGTCAGTGTCAACGTGACTGCTCATTACTCTTTCCTTTATTACCTTAGCTAATGAATTCAATTGTTGAGCCTAGCTCATAAAAATTGTCCATACAATCATGAAAAATAGGCATCCATATTATATGGACATGGCATCACATAAAATAATAATGTAAATTTGAACTGTATTTAATGAAAGCATGATAAAATAATCACATGCAATCATCAATATGAAACATAAGTTAAAATCAAGCAATTATACCCTAAGATAATTATAATCAATTAATTATGCTATAAAGTGTCTCAATAATAACTGAAATATACCACATAATCAAGTTGTGATAGGATAAAATAGGAACTATATCTATAAGTACCCCAAAAGATGGATATGAGATTGTATGAGTATATGAATAAAAAATAAGGATAAGATCAACTTTCAATATTGTCATTATTTTGTGAATTTATATTATTTCATAAAACTATAAATTAGTGAAAGATCACTTGAAATAGTTGGATTTAGGCCCTATGTGGTTTTTTTAGTATTTAAATGTACGTGGAAGACATGCAAATAAATTTTAAAACGTGGAAACCCTATTATGGATTACAATGATTGAAATGCATAAAAGTATAAAAATGGGGAGTGTAATTGGGATAATTTGACCACAAACACCCCATGATGATTGAATACTACCTACATATCCAATACTCCAAAGAGGGAAATAAAGCCCACATAGTTTTCCCACTTAGAGTGCCTTGTGCAATTGTGCTCCTTTGACTATATGAATGTATCTAGAATTGACTTAAACATTTAATCATGATTTGTTTAGGGATAGATAAAATAGGACTGTGGCTTGGTTGAGGACTATATGAAATGCATATAATATGAATTGTGAAGAATAGGGAACTTTTTCTTAGTGTATATTGGTATTAATGTGCCTCTTTATTAAAATTTACCAGTGGGGTAATGAGTTAATTGAGTGTACATTTATAGAAATTAAAAAAAGGTAAATGACATGTTAGGTAGCCTAAAAATAAATAAATTAAGATAAGGGAGGTTTTAATTTCAAAAGGTGACTATTGGAGGGTAAAAGATAGAAATGTTCTATAGGGACAAGAACACGTCCCACTACTGTCCCTATTAGACGTTAATGTCCTAAGTGGAATGTGTGGGTTTTTGGATTTGGGCTTGGCCATATAGATGATTAAGTGAATTTTTGGAAATATGACAATTTTAGTATGTTATAGATGATTATTTGTAAAATAAATAGGGCCTCCTATGTGTTTAGGATAGGGTGAAGTGGAAAAATAAGTGCTAATTAAGTACATAAGTTAATTAAGGATAAAAGGGGTAAAACTAGTTCATGATTAGGTATTTGTGACAAAATTTATGTTACTACACCTAAATACAACTATAAGATGTGATTGGGGGGCTTAATTAGCCCTAATTGTATCACATATTAAGTCAATTAGTTAATTGGTACAATCAATGATGTAATTTGGGACAATTGAGCCTCTTTCAAACCTGTTATGATTACATATGATGTGATTTAGGGCTTAATCGACTTTAATTTAATCATGAAAAGAGTAAAATAATCAATTTATTAAATCATTTAATTAATCAGGTCCAATTTGAGCCCCTTAAACTTAACTATGATTATAGGATGTGATTAAGAGCTTAATCAACCCCAATTTCATCACATAATGAACTAAATAGCTAATTTTGTCAATAATAGAGTAAATTAGGGATTTTAAGACATTTTAAACTAACTCTATGTATAGGATGTGATTCAAGGCTAAATTAGCCCTAGTTTCATTGTAAATTGAGCTAATTAGTCAATTTAAACAATCAATGATGTAGTCTGGGGCACATTGAGCCCCATGAACTTAATTTTGACTATATAAAATGTGATTTTGGGAATAATCAACCCCAATGTAATCACAAAATGATCCGAAGAGTCCATTATTTTAATCATAAAGGTAATTGGGTCTAATTTATTCCCTTCAACCTAACTACAACTATAGGATGCGGTTGTGGGCTCAAATAGCCCTATATTTATCACACATTGAACTAATTAGTCAATTGGTACAATTAGTGATGTGATTTAGGAAATATTGAGCCCCTTTCAAACCTAATTCAAACTATATAGGATGTGATTTAGGGATCAATAAGCCATAATTTCATCATAAAAAGAATCAAAGAGTCATTTAGATCAATTAAAGATGTAATTTCAACCAATATGAGCCCCTTGAATCTAACTTCAAAAACAAGATGGGATTTGTGGTTAGTTAGATCTGAATGCATCATGAATTGATTCAATTTGTCAATTCATGTAAGTAGTGATGTTATTTTGGAAAATTTAACCCTAAAAACCTATTTATGATTATATATTATGTGATTTTTTGTTTAATCAGACCTAATTTTTTCATTGATTGAGATAATTAATCAATTGGTGTTATCAATGTTGTGATTTGGGCCACATTAAGCCCATTTCAAATTTAATTTCAAATATAAAATGTGATGGATCCATTATGTTCATATAATCATAGTGGTAGATGATAATAAATACATCATGCATTAGAAATATGTATGCATTATTGCACATGTGTTCCTTTAAATAAGAGTATATTATATGCCCCAATGTCATTATTTTTTCATATCAAGAACTCTGTCCCCATAGTTATTCTATGCATTATTTTGTACTTTGCACAATTTTGTAAGTTATTTTTAAATAATATCTTAGTTATCCTTACCCTCAAAATATTATTATTTTTTTCTAATCATCGGTGATTTATTTTTTTATAAGTCCAAAATAAAATCAAAGCATAAAAAAATGAAGTAATTACAAGTGTTGAGAGAAAAATAAAGGGAAAAATGCAAAGACTTTATGCGAGATAAGGTACATATACTATCCCCAATGAATTGAATGTTATAGATAATTATTAAATGAATAATGAAAATGAATGTTTACTTAAAAGGCCAATTTTCAATTTTCATGTCACACCAAATTATATTTTAAGTCCACATTCAAATTATGCATATTTTTGTTTTGGTGATGATGATAATATGCATGATGATTTACCCCAAATAATGAAGAAAATTACAAACAAACACTGAATTGCGAAAGTAAAAATGAATAAATTTGCATGGAAACACTGAATAGTGAAAGCAAAAATTAAGTAAAAGTACACGAGAACACCAAATGAAGAAACTAGTAATGATGATAACAATATGGAAACACCAAATCAATAAGTTTTACCATTAAGAAAACCTCATAGGATTATGCATAGAAGACCCATGAAACTAATTGAAGTTGATGATTTATTTTTGAAACCAATGCCTAAGAATTTTTTTGACCATCATTCAAGAAGAGAAGTTGCAAGTATTTTGGAAACTTACTTTGAAAATTTATATGATACTCAAAGTTGTAAATTATTGGTTTCATTGACGAAATAACTTAAGATTAAAACTAAAATGAATACCCTAAGACTAACAACATCTAATATTGATTTTCAAAACAAGTAAATAGTTAAAAATATACAAAATGTGTACTATATTTTAGCTTGAAAAAACACACCAAAGGCAATATGCTACATGACACATAATTATAACTTGTATATTAAGTGATCAAATAGGGAGAAATTAGTTGATCAGACAAATAAGCATAACATTGAACATTTAAAAAAAATAATGAAAGGAATTTTGAGACATAAAAGAGTTGATGATGCCAATAAAAATGGATTCCTAGAATTATTTGGTAGACACCCATGGAAATATAAGGCTATAGATGATGATCTCAAAGATTTACTTGCACAATTCTAGATTAAAAAAAACAAGGGTTTCACCCAATATAAGAGATGTAGTAATAATAAGAATTAGTTATCCTAAAAGTGAACTACATATTAAACATTCAATGGTTATGACACAAACACAACTACACTCTAAGTTTTTATGAAAACATCCATAAATTTCTATTAGTAAAATATATTTTGAGATGGTCAAACCCTTGTATATAAAAGTAAATCATACTTACATGACTTGTTGTTGAATTTGATGCATTCAATTTTCATAGAACTATGATGTTTTTTGTCATGTATGTTTTAATTTTAATATTGACAACATTTTTTACGGTTGTGGAATGGAATTTCCACCAAAATAATCAAGGGAATTTATTCCAACAATATTTTGTTAAAGACTAGATGGATATTTCATTTATAAAAAAACATGTTCAGATGGAACTTGAAACATTTATGGTGGATTAAAACAATTGAAAAACTTTATCTATGAGGAGAGTACAATTGGAATTAGAATATAATTATTTGGTTTTATAAAACACAAATAGATGACATATCAGTTAAAATATGGAAATGAATCTAAAAGCTATGATTACAAAATAAATACCTATTTTTGGATTTATGGTCAAATTCAATTTTTTTTTAATAGTATGCAAGGCGCACACACAAAGATCAATGATTGGATGAAAAATTCAAGTTAATAAGGACACAATATCTTTTACTTATTTTGTTTTAGTATTTGGCTTTGCTAAAAACTACACATTATAACCACATATAGAGGTTCAATTATAGTACTACAACTCAACACAAGTTGACATTTTGATTGATATAATGTTCATACATGCACTTAAAAATATTGAGAAAGATAAAAAAATATTAAGGGAGTAACATTTATCTGTTAGTGGCAATCAATCACATTCTATAAATAATATACAAGGCTATTTTGAGATGTTTTATGAAGAGTTTATTTAAATGAACATTAATTTTAATCAACATTATATTTGATTAGACAATTGCACATCATAATTTAAGAATAGGTATATGTTATACTAGTTGAGAAATATACATATGATAAATAGAGTGCACCATATTTCAAGTTTCATTAACTCTAGCCATGGAAAAGGGAAACATGATAGTGCACAAGCATGTGTGAAATAACCCTTGCAAGAGAGGATTTGAAGTTTTAATATGGAACTTATTGGACGGATGGAAACACCATTTTTGAAATTAATGTTCCCACCTAGTGTGATTGTGAAATTATAAATCTTTTCTATATGTAAGAAAATAATGATTTGGATTTGATACTTAAAAATGTTTTTAATTAGATTTAGTGTGATTTAGAATTAGCTTGTGATTTATCCTAGTGATATATTCATAATTTGGGAAGAATAAGGCATATTTTATCAATGTACAATAGTGTATAGATGTTTACTAGATAAGTGCCAAGTCTAATTTTTATTGATACCTTGATTTACTTATATATGATTCCAATTATATAACTTATCATGACATTGACACACTAAGAAAATGGGCCAATCCTAAGGAAAAGTTTGATTTTTAAAATTATATTTTGTTGGGAGAGGGTTGGTTCTAACCAAATTAGGTTAGTATCAGCTGGTGATACTAACCAAAACTGATGGAACCAACCTATGTATAAGTGGACCAAAATTAGGGTCTATATATGTCTATGCAAGATATTTATTAGGTTGGAAATATATAGTGAGGTTCTTATAAGTTTATAACAACAAAAAAAAGTGTCAAAATCATAATATAGAAAGCACATGTGATAAAATGACACATTAGCACGTTGTTTATGCACTCAAGTCATGTGTAGTAAATACGTGTCAAGCTTATCATTATCAAGTACTTAATACTATATTTTTGTATCTAAAAATTCCACCATTTTAGTGTAGTTATGGAATTAATATAATTAAATGATCAAATTTACCTAAGTGTGAACAACACACTTTATCTTTGGTACAAAACTCTAATTATGCAGGTCACTCAATTGAAAAACAATTTATATAGATTGAAAATTTTAATCTAAACTCAAAAATTTAAAGAGTAAAGGTAAGAGTACACTTGTAATTTGGTGAATTTTTTTTTTCCCTTGTAACTTGTTGGAGATGTTTCTTCTTTGTTGAATAAAATTGAAAAACTTGTTTTTTCTTGTTGAAGCACAAAAAGAGTTGGGGTGGCAGTGCCAAAAATTTATGTCTAACTATGTAGGTTCTTGGGTTTAAAATTTAAAATATTCCAACCCTCATGAATGTGGGGAGACATTTTTAATTTACTAACCCAAATAAATATGCAATTAAATAGGGAACCATTAGGCTAGGTTTGATCAAAGAAACTGAATCAACCACTATAGATGGTTTATAGATTCAATTGTATAGTTTCACTCAAGTTTGCTCCATGTAAAAAATGCATGATTGAAAGGGATTGAAAAATTTCGTGCCCTCATAATGAAAACAAGTTTGATTGTATAATTTTTCTCAAGTTTTCTCAATGTAAGATCATATGTTTTATTGAAATTGAATGAACAATGTTCATGCCTCATCATGACCATAAATTTGATAAGTGTGAAGTGGAATGAAAACCATTTTTCATTCAATTGTAAACTATATTGTTGTGTGTGTGCATAAACTTATATAATGTATTATTAATCTAAAAGTGTTTATTTATGCATGAATTAATATCATGCCCCTTGAATGTATACCAGCTAATATAGAATGTTGTGTACCTATAGTAGAATATGAGGAACATGTGTCTCAAATGTATGTGTATGTGTAAATGTGTAATTATTATTCCTATAAATTGTGTACATATGCCCATGTATATGTGAAAAAATATGTATGATTATTTTTTATGTCTATATAAAGTGAGGGAATATTCCCCTGTAATTTCTATTCATGTGTTAATATCTATCATGTAACTAAGCAATTTTATATCTGAACCATTCGTAATCTTTAAAATATATACTCTAATTTATTTTTTGTTCATGAGGGATTATGTATCTATTAAATTCCCATTATAATTCCACTATTTTGAAATGAGGGGTGTATCCTATATGTCACTTATCTAAAAATAATAGGGTAACTATATCACTTCTTGTATAAATATAACATCATGTATAATCATGTGAACATGTGGATAGTATGCCATCATAGTAATATATATGTCAATCAAGGCATGCATGTAACATATGTAATGTAGGTCATATAACATTTATATATAGATGTATCAATCAAACACATAGTATAAGGATCTATTAATAAGACTACATAGTAACAGTGCATGATATAGATTATGGCACCTCTTAATGTTAGTAAGCTCAACAAGCACATGTGTTAGTGTCACACATAAAGACAAGGGTTTCATATAAGGGAAATAAATATGTCACAATAAACAATTCCAAGGGTCACACGCACGAGTACATAAATATATTATAAATAATGAACATCAAGGATATCACATCAAATAATGCCAAGGGCCACACTCAAGGGACATACATATGTCACAAACAAGGCAAAAGGACCAAACATAATAGACAATCACGAAGTATCCTACTATGTTAGTGAGTAATAATAATAATGGAGCATATAATAATTAAATACTAACCTACAACATGAATATATATCAATGTCACATCATAGTATAATAACATATATATTTAGCCATTTAGCACTATGTAAGAAATGAGTAACTAGAAAGGCATGTGCAAGTAAAATAGGTATCTCAACATGGTATACATGTCATAGAAATATATAAACTATAATAGTGAAACTCTTGGAATTAGTTACTCTAGTATCACATTTCCACTATATTGAGGAAAATTCCAATATCTATATGCCCATGTGTAACTTGTATGTCTCGCATTGCACTCATATATTTTGAAATGCATGTGTATAAAACTAATATGTCATCTAATAAACATGTGATAAATAACATATTTAAATAGTGTAATCTAGTGATCATGTCATTCTTAGGTCATGATTTTGGATTTTTTAATGTTTGAATGATTTCATATTTTATTGATTATTTTTTATGTTATTTTTGGAATATTTTAGGTTTGGAAAAGGTAAATAATAATTTCATCAATTGGAGGATCATAAGAATTGCATGTATCAAAAAATAGAAGGATATTATGTCATGGACATGGGATACCAGAGTTGGACATGTTGGAATTTGATAGAAGTCATGTTGTGTCTCATAAATGTTATGATCATTGTTCATAGATTTAAATGTATGAGGGATAGTCTTAGATGGGCAAGGACTCTATGGGTTTTGTTGTATAGTATGAGAATGCCTAACTATTTTTGTTTTATATGGAACACATTGAGCTATCCATTATGATTAATGAGTGTGTATAGTAGGATATGATCATTGTTGTGGGCCCTAAGAAATTTTCTAATGTAATTGTTGTTGAATAGATTATTTTTTAGTAGGTCCAATAATGTTCATGTGAATTGGGTATATGGAAAGATATTAAATATATGTAACAATTGAATCTATATAATGATCTTGAATAGATTTACCAACCAACTCTAAATAATGATACTAAATAGGTGTACCAACCTTTTCGATATAATGATCCTAAATAGTTGTAACAACCATATATGTATAATTATATTGAATAAGTGTAATAAAAGATCACGGTGGTGAAGGGGGTGTAGGAAGAGATAACACTAGTTGTAGAGGGTACTCATATTATACACATGTAACTCTGACTACCCTATTATAGTTTATGTACTTTAGACATTAGTGCACTATAGATGGTATTTCACAAAGTTTTTACATCCAAGGGTGCTCTAACAACATGTCAAAGACACCATTACTTTATATCACTATGAATGGTGTGGATAATATGGAAAATAATATTTGAAGAAGTAATAATATGTGTCCTAGTGTATTCTATTTATGTTTGTATAATACCTTAAATTATGTTGTGTGTACCCAAGTTAGTGGAGTGTCACAATGCAAACTTTCTCACTTGAACCATTTTTTATCATGACATTATGTATGGGTTGTTATTTATATAGGCTTGTATGAAGAGTGCATGAAAATATGAATCATCATCAAAAATATTATTAACATTGAATATGATCATAAGACATTGTTATGAAGTATTGATAATTGTACCAATAATAACATCTATTAGATGATCATATGATGCAAGTGAAGGATGAATTTTATATGTATATTATATCTATGAAGTGTCATTAGTTTGATTTACCTCTTGTTTACTAAATATATCATTAAATATATTCAAATTTTAATTTCCATTGTGTTATGGTCTATATTCCTATATAGGGGTGCCTAAGTTGACAATTTTTTCATCTATAAGATATTGTATCATATGTATCAATTTGAAGCATCTATTTATTGAATGTCTAATAGTCTAATGATAATCAAAATATGTATTACCATCATAATTATTTAGCATAGGTCTATTTTTATTGAGATATTATTGAGGAATAAGTGTGATAAGATTTCATTTGAGTAAATTCTTTAGTATACATGAGGAGGTGATGGTAATCTTGAAATTTGCGTTTTTGGTGGATATGTCAATTGTAATTGGTTTTTATGTTGTGATACTACATTGAACATAATATTTTCATCATCCTTATTATCATTTAGTTTGAACTTGTCACATGGTTTGATTTAAAAGTTTATTGCTGAGGTAGTTGTAGGAATGGATGTATTTTTGAGTTTGTTCAAATCTATTATCTTGACTTCTATGTCCCTTACTATATGTCATAATTTGTTAGAAGATTTGAATCTATTGAATAATAATTGACTCGTGAAGTAGTTCCCACAATATTTACATGAATATATTGTAATTCATTATCAGTTATAACATTAGTCATCTTTACTAGCATGTTATTTTACTAAAGTACATAATCATTGATTGGTTTATTAGACCCTTTCTTGAGTTTAACAATGTGTGCATAGGATTGTTTTTCATCAATGTTGATGAGAAAATGTGCTAAAATTTGGTCGACCAATGGGTTAAATTCTCTTATAGATTAGATGGGGAGATCATAGAACTCTCAAAATGGATAGTCCTTGAGAATTTTTGGAAATAGATTGGTTAATAGTTTGTCATTATATTCATATTACAAGCATGATATTTATAATGATGTAAGGTGTTGTCTAAGATCACCTTTACCTTTATATAAAGGAATATTAAGAGCTACAAATCCTATCAGTAAAGGATAGGTTGCTAGTTTAGGGGATAATGGGTTATGGAGTAAAGCATGTGAATACTTGGAATGACTAGCTCTTGATATAGCTTGCTCTAGATGAAACACATTAACATGAAAAGATATAATAGTTTACTTAATGGAACATGTAGTAGGTGAGGTTGGTGATGAAACATGCATAGTCATAATGGGAGTGGTAAAGGTTTTTTATGTAGGAAGAGGTATGGAAATATGTTGGAGGCCTCATGTTGACTCTAAACCTTGGGTGGATGTCACATAGCTAATTGGAGTTGTATGTGTAGGTATGCTACTAGTATTTGAAGTATAAAAACTTGATGTGGTAGCTTATGCTAAATTTTTCTACCCATCTCTTCATATATATAAAATTACATCAATCTATTATGGATTTATGTTAAGATAATTAGTGAATTCTTGATCATCCATTGCCTCTAATTGATTCTTAGTAGTTTTTCCATAAGTATTAATATTTTTGGAATTCATGATAAGTAAATTAATATGGTGGATAGTGTGTACCATATAATACATATTAGGAGGAAAAAATGAGGTCATGAATGCCCTTTGCCATCTAGTGTTAACAATGGGCATCTCATATTAGATGTTTCAGAAATAGGATTGGAGAAAGACATGGGATTGCTCATTTTTAATATTATCCTTATTAGTGTATTTATATTTGATCCTTTTGACCCATTTTCTTATATAATTGATCCAAGTAAGATACACTATCCATGTACAAAAATATGAAAAGACTACCTTCATGATTTTTGTTAACCAATGATTTTCATATTCTAGGTCCATAATTAGTATGTATGATTAGTAAATAATCAAAAATTATGGTTGGAAATGAAGTTGAAATGATGTTTTTGTGTATGAAAATCATAAAACCTAGGACAAAAAATGTAAAAAAATATTTTTATGTATGAAAAATAGAAAAGAGATTTGAAACCTTTAAATGTAAAATATGAAATCTTGGAAGGATGATCTGATCAATGTGTATGGATTCACCAATATATTTTACCTAATTTAGATTCAGGAAATCAATACTAATCCTAATTTGGTATAAACTAATAGAATAATTTAAATATTAAGATATGGCATTCAAGATACATTTGAATGTATAATACTAAAATTGATTGTAATGATTTAACAAGTGCCATATGTTAAATATAATAAGTAAAAAAAGGGATAATATTAGATTTTATAGGTGATTATCTGACTATGAGTGTATTCTAAAAGTGGATATCAATCAAAATTAGACTTGTGATTCGTTTAGTTTAATAAATGTATCTATGTCAAGGTAGGATTTATTTTATCAATTTGAGTCTATATCACTAGTTAGTACTGACTTGTGTGGTCTAGCTAACCCATGTAGAAATAAAATAATGTGACTATATGGTCACCTTCACCTAAATCTATATGATCTATATGTGTAATCATGAACCTTGATTATGTGCATAACTCTATAAATTAGCCTTCTTCAGCTTGAATCCCTAACTATATTTGT
The DNA here is from genome assembly GCA_037957365.1 of Torreya grandis. Taxonomy (NCBI): domain Eukaryota; kingdom Viridiplantae; phylum Streptophyta; class Pinopsida; order Cupressales; family Taxaceae; genus Torreya; species Torreya grandis. Next base: position 1,827,498 of record JARHVA010000312.1, on the reverse strand, counting down.
GAGGGATAGAAAACTATAAAATTTTGGAAAGTGTAATGAGTTGAGTTGAACCCAATCAACCCCATTTGATGATTGAAAATTTCTTACATAATTGATACTCCAAGGAGAAAAATCAATCAAAACTTAGTTCTTCCATCTAGTGTGATTGTGAACTTGTGTTCCTTGACTATATGTATGCAACTAATGATTTGGATTGGATACTTGCCAAAGCTTTATTTTAATTAGATTTAGTTTTCTTTAAAATTTACTTGTGATAATCATAATGATAAATTCATAATTTAGTAATAAAATGGCTTATTTTATCAATTTGTAATAGTGTATAATGGTGTACTAGATAATTTCAAAGTCCATTTTGAATGAGACCTTGATTTATTTATATATGATTTCAATTGGGTAATTATTCATGCCATTATCATGCTAGGAAAATGGGACAACCCTAAGGAAAGGTTTAATTTTTAAAAGTAGTTATTGGTAGGAGAGGGTCAATTCCAACCACATAAGGTCAATATCAACTATTAATATTGAAATTTTTTGATGAAATTAACATGTATATAAGTGGATTGAACCGAGGGTCTAAATATGGATGTGCAATATATTTAGTAGGTTCGAAATAGATAATGAGGATATTGTAGGTGTGTAATGGAAAATAGAAGGGTCAAACTCATAAGATATCATGTAACTTTGATAGAATGGTGGATTGGGACCTTGTTTTTGTTCTCAATTTATGTGTAGTAAATGTGTGTCAAGCACATCATTATGAAGTACTAAATACCAAATTTTAGTATCTACAGTTTTTAATTTGAAGGACTACTTCAATAACATATCCTTCTTTCACTACTTCTACAAAGTGAACCATGCAAATGATCTTATAGAAAAATTGGGGGCTGACTTGGGGGTTTTATAAAATGTTTAAAGTTTAGTCCCCTCTAAATATCATGGGCTAAAATAACTTATCTCATCATATGCGCTAAGTGAAATTCCATTGTTCTAATCCTTTCAAAAAAATTCATGAAAATAGATTGGAGATTTGTGTTTATTAATATTAGTGAGTTATTGGTACCCCTACTAATTATTCATTATTAGACCAATAATAACATTTAAAGGAGAGATATGGGACTTAATTCAAGGTAATAATTGTTTGTTGATGTCTCCTTGTAGTTCCCCTCATGTTTGGCTATTGTTCCCTTATCGATCTCAATTTTTTCATTATGTTCAATGAAATTTGTAACCCTCATGTCTCTTGTGTGTGGTGCCCCTATTAGTTTTTGACAGGTAGAATCCTGATCCCAACATGTTTGTGTAGTGATCTAAATCACATTATCTTAGTCATACAATGTACTTCCATACTGAGATAGTAGTACAGCTACATTGGTACCACTTGTCTCTTGTTCATGGGAATTTGTAAGAACTCGTATGGAGTTTTAATCAATCTAGTATGTTATAAATCTAAGATATTTTATTTTACACACACACACACACACACACACATGCACTTATAATAAATAGATGATATAATGAATAAAATGAAATTAATAATAATAAAACAAATGGGGTTATATAAAAACATTAAAACATGAAAGGTTATTATCTATCATGTCTGGGATAAGTTTCCACATTAATATTTAATAGTTTTGTATTCTCCAAGAATACATTAGGATAATTCTGGTATCTTGAGATGACACCTAATAAATAAGGGTTGTGCTGTAGCTATCCCTTGCCTTTACATTACAAATTATTTGTGTTTAATTTTGCATGTGTGTCTTAAAATATAAGTGTGTTTTGATAATTTGAACTTGAGTATAAAAATTTAATATTGTAAAACAATTGGATTTTTTTCCTTTTAACATGTCTTCTAGATGGTGATACTATTCAAATGCTCAACCATGTAATAAGATGATTGTGGAATCTTAGTGGACATAGATTTCAAAAAAATTAATATATATAAAAAATGAAGTTATTGGTACCAAAGGGTATCTATAGTGTTGGTTGACTTTGATATTTAATACCAATTAGAGTGTTGACTTTATTTTATTTTTAACATTGACACTTTTAATATTTATAAAGTTATTATTTTTAAATTTTGTACTATTTATAAATATATAACTGGACAATGATTCATTGAAAATTTGGGATGTTATTCAACATCATAATGTTAGGTAATCCCTCTAGTTTTTTGAATTATTTTCGATGATGACAAGTTGGCATAATAATGAGAATTGCCATCTAAGTCATGAATTTACCAAAATCTACCCTTCTAAATATATGCTAAACCAGGTCACCAACACACCAAAAATATGTTAACTAAATGATTGTCCAGTCAACCTTTAAAAAGTAGACATGGAAAAGGGTCATGTTCTTTTGGTTTTGACAGGACTGGAGCACATAAATACAAACTTGAGAAATTATTCAAATCATTTCCAAAATTAGTTGTGATTTAATATTGTGCATAAATTTATAAGGTTATGTCTATGTTGAAACTAAATTTCACTTACAAGTGA
>JARHVA010000312.1:1697500-1820000 GCA_037957365.1 Torreya grandis | reverse complement strand
TGTCTCCATGTAATAATTAAAAAAAATGTTTAACCTTAGGCTTATATTAAACCTAACTAGATTATGGCATCTTGTTATATAATGGCCATATTAAAATCAATATATCAAATATTAAAAATGAACACAAATACCTTCAAAACTTCATTTTGTGAAAAAATTTATAAGCTAATCCTTGGTGAAAATTCAAATACTTTCTCCACAAGATCTTCTCTTTTCGGATATTAGATTACCACCTTTCTTTGAGCAAACACCCAATCTAATTGGAGGGAACAAGAAGTCTAAAATTTTCAAACTTTTATTTCTCTCGCATGGAACTAACAAGCATAATTATAAAATAGTTTACCATGGTCATGATATTTTGGAATAATAAAATTATATTTATTCCAATCAATTGAAATACATTTACAAAGATTTATTTATATACAAACATAAGCTTTTAATAGTTCTTATAAAATAGGGACGATAAAATCAACGTAAACAATAAAGTATCCCAAATATTAATTTAGGGTTACAATTACTAAGTTTAAAAGATTTTTAACATTTACCCACCTAAATAACCTAGCAACTAACTATAGTAAATAATTATATTACAATAAACTATGAGTAATTTAATATTACTCATTTATTTAATACTAGTGAATTAATCACCCTAACATTCCCCCATTAATTCAACATTGTCTTAAATGAACATGAGAGAAATTATCTAAATTCCTCAAATTTTCCCTATACAAGCTATTTAGTAAAAACATATGCATGTTATTAATCTATCAAGAAATGCTAGAGCTAAATGTTTTTATTCTCAACATGTTCATAGATGAAATGAACTTACACCTCAATGTGTTTAGTGAGTTCATGAAACACTGGATTCCAAACAAGCTTCACTACTCCTTCATTATCTACATGAAGAATTATTGGTTGATCATGTAGTAATCTAAATACTTCAAGTATACATCTAATCCAAATCACTTCATAGATAGTTACTCCTATGGTGCAATATTTTGATTCTATGGAGGATCTTGAAACACAATTTTACTTCTTACTCCCCCATGATATTGATTTAGATCCCAAAAGGAATACAAATCTTGAAGCAGATTTCTTATCATCGATGTCCCGTGCATAATCTGAATCCTAGTATTTTGTCAAGAATATGTTGTCATTCTTCTTATATTCTAGGCCAAAATCCATAGTTATTCTGATGTACCTCAATACTCAGTTTGCTACTTTCCAGTGATTGATCTTAGGTTCTTGTATGAACCTTGAGAGATAACTAATAACACAACTAATGTCTATCCTAGTGTAGGTTAGGTAAATGAGACTACCCATCAACTAGTGATATAGAGTTGCATGTACCTATGGTGATGGATCTACTTGAGATGACTAAAGCTTTATCTCCATAGTGTGGTAAATGGTTTGCTATCCATCATTTAAAATTTCTTGAGAATTGCCCTAGCATATTTGAGCTAAGATACAAAAATGTGATTTTCTCTCTGTCAAACTTCTAAGCCAAGACAAATAGTGTAAAAGCCTAAGATCTGTCATGTTGAATGATCGATTCAAATCTTTCTTTATTGATTCAATTATCTTCACTGAGCTACCAATGATGACTAGATCAATGACATATACAACTACAATCACTATATCCCCCTTGTTATTTGAGGTAGATATTCTGTTCATATGGACTCTTTCTAAATCCATGTTTTAAGAGATGCTCATAAATCTTGATATACCATGCCTTGGGAGCCTATTTAAGACCATATAGTGATTTGATAAGTCTACAAACTTTATCTTCTTTTTTAGATTTTAAAAAACCTTCTAGTTGAGTCATGTAGACTTATTCATATAAGTATCCATTAAGGAATCCACTTTTCATGTCCATTTTATGGACTTTTAGCCAAACTGTGTAGCTAGAGAAAAAATCATCCATATTTTTTTAATCTTTTTTGTGGGATAAAATGTATCCTCATAGTTAATGCCTTCTTTTTGAGCATACCACTTCACAACCAGTATTGCCTTGTGCTTGTCAAGACTACCATATACTTTGTACTTTATCTTGAAGATTCATTTGTATCTGATTGGCTTCTTCTTTGGTGGAAGATATTTAAGGTGACATGTTTTATTTTTCACCAATGAATTATATTCTACATCCATGGCATCTTTCCATGGTTTCAACTATAGGGCTTCATGAAATATAGAGGTCTTAATAAATTCAAAAACTATACTCATTAAGGTCAAATTAACCTCACCACAAGCCATACTATGAGTCCTTGTTCCAGTGGTGGTCGTATTTAGATAACCATCATATTGATTATCAACTACCCCCTATTCCCATAATGGAGACCTTACTTTCTAAATTTTCCAAAATGTCCAAGATGCCAAGCTTGCTAAGTTATTGTTATTCATATAAAATTGATTTAATACTTCTTATAATTTTTTGGTTTATCATTCATATTGAAATAATAATTGAATTTAGTAAACATTCAAATTATTTCAAGTTTTCGTTCAAATAAATGAACAATTAACCTTTGATGATCTGAAATGTGCAGACAAGCTCTCACTAAGGGATCTCTAACTACATTAGGATTAGGTACCTCATTGATGCTATCAACATTTTTGAGGGGAGGTTAATCCCCATTCTAATTGAGATTTTGGGAACTAAATATCTTGCCTCTTCCTCTGCCCATTCCTCTTATCAGTCTATCATTGATTAATTTATTTCCAACATGAACATCTCTAGATCTAGTTTTGACCATCTTCCTAAGGAGTCACAATTATTTTTTGGGTAGATTACAAATTTAGAAAACTATATCCTAGACTTCCCTTAGAGAAATAACATATATCTAATACCAAGTGAAATAATCAAAATACTTAATAAAAAAATATTATTATCAAAATTATTTACTTTCAGAGTATAAAACAAGACAACTTATAGATCCCACTACATAACATCATGATGTGTGAATCATCTTTTTAGATCTACATACTTGAGTGTAGGTAATTAATAACTAGATTAGGTCGCTAAGACACTTATCTCTAAATAAACATCCTTAAGGAATTTTATGGGTAATATTATTATCCCTAATACGACATATAATTTGGGGTGTATTAGTGTCTCGATCTACAATAATAAAATCTAAACTCTATATGGGCACCTGTCTTCCCAATGGGATGACTTAAGGGTCCTTATCCTAGCCTAAGTATCTTGTATCCTTATGTATTTATCTCTTGATGGTTTGAATCAATAAAAAAACCTTTATTTTATAGGATACCAACCCCATATCAATAAGTAACCATGGTTGTTCAAGGTAGACAAGGCTAGAATTTATAAATTATAATTGAATCCTTTCATTCTAGGAAGATAAAATGGAAATCAATAACTAATGAGAATGTTAAAACATCCATTAAAAATAGAAATCAACACTGGTTATAAAGGGTGAGATAAGGGAAAACATCACCAAGAGGTTATTATGCTTCATTTACAATAATCAAACATTCAGGTCCAACTACAAGTCATATTAAAACTATTCTAATATCAAGTGGACATTATAGACAACTTAGAGTGATGCTACCCATTGAGAAATTATGAATTAAACCTAAATTTATGGTCCTTACACCACATTGCCCTTCAATTTAGTTAGTTTAATATTAATCAACACAACTTAACCAAGATCACTATGGTAACTTTAAACATTAAATAAGGTTTGTTAACGATAAAAGAAAAATATCAAACCTATCTAAATGGAGGATCCCACATAGGTAGTTGCATACATCATAGGATGCTATGCCCATGCATTGCATAGTTTTTGGGTCTTATCCAAACAAGAAGTAAACCAAAGTAATTAATAGAGGTAAATGTTTATGTGACATCTATCATCCCCTCATGGAGGTGAGATAAGACTATTTACTAGTCCTTTCTAATCCACTGATCATGGGTTTGTTAGTTAACTAATAGTGTCAATAATGAAAAAAATAAATGAGTATTACAACTCTTTTTACCATTAATGATTCTCATGCCTATTCTCAAGACCAAACTTAATTAATTTATAATAATGAATCAATAAGATAAACCATGGATAATATTGTAAGCCACTTATGTTTCACATATATTTATGTATAAGAACCACATGATTTCAATGGCTTATCTTAACAATGATAAATAATAACCTTGATGATCAAAGAATATAATCAAACATAATGAGAACATCTATAAAATTAAATTAAACTTGAAAATAACCATCCTCAATTAAAGGATGTGATTATGCCAACTAGCTATAACAAAAGCATACAGCTAGTTAAGAAAAAAAGTATTTTATTATTTTCATAATAATGGATTTTTATTCCTAGTTAAATAAATAAGTCTGAGCAAATTAAATTAGTAAATAATATACAGGAACTAAGCTACTAATTTGTGTAAACAAATTTATATTTTTACCTTTTCTAAATATATTAATAAATAAGAGAAATCTAACTTAGCTTATTTTAAATGATCTGGACTGAGGTAGGGTCTGATACTAGATGAGTAGGATTGGGAAATTATTAGAAACTAGATCCTAAGGTTTATTTCTAGATTGGATACAAGTGTCTAAAGTGGGATACCTTATTATCCCTATTGTCCATGTGGTTTGATCTTTTTGAGTTCTATTCGATAGGCCTATATTACCCTATCAATGAAATATCGAAGCTTAAAATCTTGTAGAGTTCATTGTGTGTCTATTTTAAATATTCAAAGCCATAGGAGATATTTGTATATAAAATTGAATAGATACTTAGAAAATATAGAGAATGGATTAATGTGTAAAAGATACGTTGGATGCACTTCACACCCTGTGTGTGGGCACACTGCCTACATACTAATACGTTGAAGAGGGATCAAGCTAATGTAGTTCTCCTGTTGAAGTGCTTGGTGTAACTGTGTATGATAAATGAAACTAGATGAAAAAATAGATGTACTTCAGATGGTTGGGGACTGGTGAAATGATTTGAATAAGCTTTAAATGATCTTGGAAGGTTGTATGTAGAGAATAGGGAAGAGTGCTTGAGTGTACTTGCTTGTATTCTTGTTTCTTTCCTCTCAATGAGTATCAACAATTCTAAATGGACTTTAAATGGCCTTTTATACGAAAACTAATGAACATGGGTTAAATGAATTTATGTGAGGCTATTAGGAAAAAAGATAATTATTCAGGGTAATATAATTGTTAGGACCAATTTCAAACTTGGATAACAATGCCAAAATCAAGACACCTTGGGTTTATGTGCTCCAATCTAAGTTGGGCACTATTATCCTAAGGAATGAGGCTTATGGGGATGGATCTGGGCCTAAAATATTTTCATGGGATTGAAAGGGTTAATTCTGAAAGGTTAGGGATAACTAGGAATTAGTGAAAGAATAGCCTAGAAGGGTTGTGTGAGTAAGAAAGAGGACCTATGGATTGAGTGCCATTAGGCATGCTTAAGTCATCCAATTTTTTATTTTATATGACTAAATTCCCCCCCTGACTTATTCTATTGATGCAAAAAAATGAAATACTAGGATAATGGAAAGTAAAAAGCATACCTAAACTTACCTATAAGTGAGAATCTCATGAAGCTGTGTGTTGTTGGATATGCAGAAAGAGAACACACTGTGAAGTGTGAATCTATAATGAAAGCATAAAATTAGATTAGTTCTTACTAGATATGCTATGCCTAAAATAAGAACATATAAAATCTAAGTAAGAAGAAGAGAATGGAATGGATACACCTCATTAGGTATGCAAACCAATACAAAACTTGTTATGATGTTGGATTGTGATAGATGATGTTGAGTATGTGTTTAATCAAGAGTAATATCATGAAAGGAATTGAATACTCAATTTCCCAAAAGGTGGCTTAATTATGCAAAGGTTGTCCCTTTGGCTGCATCATCACCAACTAAGTAAAGTTAGCAAATCACGTGTGTGCTGATTAATGTCTAGACTATGTGTCCAATCCCTCTGAATAGGTGGCTCAAGAATACAAAGGATGGCCCTTTGTCCCCATCATTACCTTGTGAAGTGAAGCTATGAAGTGATACTTGTATACAATAGATGTCAAATTATATGTCTCATGGAGCCCATAGATGTTCTAAAAATATGATAATGTGATGTGGATACCCTGAATCTATGATGGAAACTAGGCTACTCTTGGCCGTTTTGAAAGATGGAGGTTAGGATTATATGAAATCCACTCCAAAATTAATTTAATAGGATTATATTAAATATAACTCAGGTACTCAAAAGGTTAAACTTACATGAAATTTCAACTTAAAATTGATGCCAACTACCTGCAAATGGAGTAAAGCATGCAACTGCTAAGAATGCCTAGATAATAGACTAAACTTGGAAATAAAAGAAGACCAATGTGCCACATATATTACCCCCAATCATTGGTGTTTGGAACATGGATTTTGATCTATAAGTTATGTCATCTACCTAATTTGAAACTAAAAGAGAGAATAATCATACTATGCATGATAATCCCCTATATTTGGATTCTGTAAGAAAACTGTACTAAACTATTGATTTTGATTGATTTAGATGTGCAAAAACTATATCTGAACTAAAATTTTTGCATGTTTCTAGAAGACCTCATTATTTTTTTTTGAAGAGTAGCACCAAAATAAGGACACCCCTATGTTTGACACTACTATCTATTTTTAGCGTTTTTGTCTTGTGCTAAAACTAGTTGTTGATCTAGAATTCTCACTATTTTTATGCTTTGTTCTGACTAGTTTGACGTCTATATTCTAAAATGGGTGATCTAAATGCTCATATTTTGACTATTAAAATCTTTTATCTCTAATAAAAAATCCCTATTTGGTGCCTCCTCTTCTGAGGGTAAGAATGATGAACCTATAATGATTACCCTCAGAAGAAAAGAGTCCTGCAAGTGTGTTATGTTGCATAGATACATGATATAGCAATGATATTTATAGATATATCAATGTTTATATTGAGAGATTTTTAGATCAACAAGGGTATGCCTAGATAGATATAAAAGTATATAAGCCTATGAAAAGTACTTAATAGGAAATATAAATGTTTAGATGTTAGTTTTTAGTTTTTAGTTATTAGTTGTTAGTTGGAGGGATTGAGAATGATGTTCATCATGGTATCCAAGAAAGCAAGGGAAATGCATGATGTGGATCATGTCATTACACACATTTAGAAGTAAAAAAATAAATCAAGCAAGAAGCAAGAAGTATATATGGATGGCCAAAGGGCCATGCAAATAAGGGACATGGGCATATGTCACTCAAACTAGAAAGCAAGCATAGAAGGCATGTTCAAATGCCACATACACATACAAGTGAAACAAGAAAATTTTTCACAAGGGCCATATACACATAGAATAGTACAAGTAAAGGACATTGGTAAATGTCTTAAGGCACACATATGAATAAAAATAAAGGACATTGGCAAATGCCTTAAGGTAAAAACAATATACAAGTAAGAACTAGAAATGCAATCACACAATCTATGCTAAGCAAGAGTAGAAATCATCTAATAAATGAAAAGATAAAATCACTTCTAACTAATCAATAAAATGTGAAATGATGAAAAACATGTCTAGTACAAGACTACGTATATGTTAATAAATACATAAGTGCTAGACACTAGTGAAATGTTGATATAATAATCTATATAATCTAGAAAGGAATGTACGTCAACATGATAACTCAGCGTGTGTAGTCTAGTAATGACATAACCTAAATGGTGTATTCATGTAGAATATTCCCCTAATGGGTAGATATATCTATGTGTGTCCCTAATGTAGAAGTAAGAATGCCCCTTGAATGGGTAGAGTGAAGCAATCAAGTAGCTGGATGTCATTGCACAAACTTAAAGGAGATAAAGTGAAGCATGGTAATTTAGATTAATAAACATACAATAGCATGAAGCAATAAATGTATGTCCTAAAATGATATTAGTAATGTAAATCATGGATGATGCATACAATCAAAAAAAATATATGTATTTTTGACATATTTGAATGTTTAATATTTTGAGTTTTTTTTGAATTATTTTTATATTTTGATATATGTTATGTACAAGTAAAAATAGGAAGAAATGATACTAATCGATGAGGCTTAGATGAGAGTCCTTGTCATAGTTTCATAAATCAAACAATTAAATCATGTATGATCATGAGGCATGATTGAATATCTGAGATTGTAAAGCTAAAATCTATATATGTTGTAACTACTATAAAATCTTTGAAGTAGAAACCAAATGTGGGTTCCCACTATAAATTTGAGAAGTGAATGCAACTATAGGGATCTTAGGGACCCATATTAAAGTAGAAGAAGATCTTTTAATAGCTTCTCTCTATCTAGATGCATGAGACCTTACTATTACTACTATGTGTGTGAACACTATAGCTAGAAGCTGTGTAGAATCCTAAAACTATGGAGGTGTGTGAACCCTCTCTACTGGTGATGGATGTTACAATTGTGGATAGATTTGAAGTGGAAGTGGAACTAAAATTAGAGGCAAAACTAAAATATTTGGAAGAATTGGAGCTGGTGTTTATAAGCTGGTAGATAGCTTGAAAGTGGGGAGTGGTGACTCATAAAGAACTCCACCAATTGTAATAACCTAATTAGCATGAAATAATTTCAAGTATTTATTAACTATATAGGGTAGTGCCCTAAGTTTTTGAATCCATGGTCATCTAAGTAATATGTCAAAAGCTCCTACACTGGGAACTATAGTGAATGGTGTTGACAAATATGTAGGACTAACCTATAGTGGAAATACTATTTCACCCAATGAAATATGTATATGCCCACTAAAACAATTGATGTTTGTATTTGTTGAAGTGATATACTATTCTAAATAAGCTAAGTGTTGTATTAGTTTCAAGGTGTACATGTTAAGGCTAGAACCATTATCAATAAGCACATTGTGAATACGCTGATTATGAATATGTGCTCTAATAAAAAGTACATTATAACCTATATTATTCTCCGTAATCTCTTGATATAAAAAATGTATCAAAGGTATAGTTATAAATTTGGACTCATACACACCTATCATACCTCTCAAAGGATTTGCCTCAACTAAAGGTTCTTGGTATGTAGTTGGTGAAGTATATTGTATGTGTAGTGAACACCTGATGTGTCCTCTTTCTCCTATTTAAAATGCTTTGGAAATAGATTAGAGAATATTTTCAAATATTTATCTTATGTTGGCTTTAACTTTTGAGGCTCAAATGAAGTGCCTATTAAGAAATATTGTCATCTATCAAGTCTTGTATCTTATATCTCAAAACAATGCATCTATTTATTGTGTGGCTTGGTGCCCTATGAAAATCATAAAAATGCATGTTGATCATATCCCTATGGAAGAGGATTTACTAGGTCATATTCTTAGATAGGAGGGAGAGTGATGATGTTACACTCCAATAATTAATGTAAAACCTTGGCTAGAGAAACTAGTAGATTGGTAAATGCATGACGAGGAGGTGCTGATAAAACCACATGCTAAGGGGGATCTGAAGCCACATTGAGTATTGGTTCATTATAATTCTTATTGTCATTCATTTTGACCTTATATGGGACTTTGATATTACTCTTGTTTATTGTGTTTGAGATACTTGAGTACTAAGGTTTTCCCATTGAAATTAGCTTGACTTCTCATTCTTTAGTGTATGACACAATTCAGTGAAGGAAGAGAATTACTTGAACATGATTGATTTATGAAGTGTTGCTAGAAGACTCTATTTGAAGACATCTTGTAACTCCTGATCTACCATAGGACTAGTCATCTTAACCAATATGGTCTTATACAAAAGAACATAGTCCGTGAGATGCTCATTTGGTTATTATTTCTATTGAGCAATTTGAGCATATGAAACCTTATCACCAATTTTGATATTAAAATGTACTAGGAACATGTGTTCTAAAGGATTGAATGCCATGACCAACTAATTTAGTAGACTATAAAACCATTATAAAGCATAATCCTTTAGAATCTATGGAAATATCTTGGTAAGTAGCCAATCATTGGGTACATAATCCAAACATACTACGTGAAAATCTCTCAAGTGTGTATCTAGATCACCCTTGCCATCATAAAGAGTAAAATTGGGTTGAACAAAACCTTATGGCAAGGGTGTAGAAGTAATATAACATGACAATGGTGTATTTAGAAGAACAAAAGAATTAAAATATTATGTAGGTCTAGTGGTACCTTGATCAAGATGTTGCACCTTGGATTGAGGAGATATTATGTCTTACACAAGGGCTACCACAGTAGGAGATAGGGATGTACTAGTTGTAGGTGGTGGTATAAAAGAAGGTTGGGATGCTATAAGGGGTTGTTGAGACATAGTTTCCCCTGTAGTGTCATTCTCAACTAGTTATTCTATGGGAATGGAAGACTCAACTTTCTTAGCCTTTTTAATTTCCATGATAGCTTGTTAAATTAGGGTATGATCATTAGGTTGTTCCTCAAGTCTTTCTTTGAATTTTTTTAAAATTAAATCTTTGTTGAGTATAACTTCATTATCAACAATGGGTGGAAGTGGATTAGTGGTACAATGTAGTGGAGCATGATCATCGATGTGTACATCATCATTGTTATTTTCATACTACTCTTTATAAAAATTATCCTCATTGAAATTGGTGTAATCTGGATGTGTAGAATCTATGACTAGAACTTGGGTGAATTTAGGAGGATTGTCATGAAGGCTTACACTTCATCTCGAAGGAAGATATGCAATAAATTTAGGTTTCATAAGGAAACAACTTGGATAATAGTAGAAAAGATTAAGCTGATATAATCTAAACAAGGAATTGGAATATGCATAAAAAAGATATGGTGTTCCTAAACATGTAAGGTGATACCTCAAGAAGCAAATAGGTCCTATTATATGTAACTAAGGATTTTTTTTAATTATTTATGAAAAATACTATTAATTTTTGAATTTGAAATTGTTTTTTATGTTTGATATGCAACTAAAAATTTAGAAAATGATTTGAAAAAGTATTGGAAAGTAATTGGGAGTTTAGTTAATGCAACTAGAGATTTATAGAATGATTTTTAAAAAAAATTAGTATGATAAATTTTAAAAATTTAGAGATAATTTTTCTTGATAATTTTAAGAAAAATAAAAAATATATATCTAAAATTAGCAATATATTTTTCCTAGTGTTTGGAATGTGTTTGTATGCAAGAAGACCTAGTATGTGCAAACTATGGTTTTAACAAAATATGTGATATTTTTGAAATTAATTTATAGATTTATAATTTTTAAATGTAATAAAATTCAAGAAATTATGGAAAAAAATTAGAAAGAATTATCCCTAGGGTTTATAGGGTTTTGTGTCAAATCTGAAGTTGGGCTCACTATATTTTTTAAAAAAATAATGGAGTTTTATTCCTAGTTAAATAAATAGGTCTAAGAAAAGTAAATCAATAAATAATATAAAATAATTAAGCCACTAATTTGTGTAAATAGAATTGTATTTTTACCTTTTTAAAATATAGTAATAAATAAGAGAAATCTAACTTAGCTTATTCTGAATGATCTGGATTAAGGCAAGGTTTGATACTGGAGGAGCAGGACTAGAAAAATATCAAAAGATGGATCCTTAGGTTTTTTTATGGATTAGATAGGAGATCCAAATGTGGGACACGCTACTATCTAGAATTGTAGTCCTTTTTTAGTTTGTTGTCCAGGTGATCTAAGCTTTTTGGGTTCTATTTAGTAGGCCTATGTTACCCTATCAGTGAAATATTGAATTTTAGAATCTTGCAGAGCTCACTATGTGTCTATTTTAAATACTCAAATCCATAGGAACTCTTTTTAATTAAATTGAATGGAAAATTGGAAAATATAGAGGAGTTAGTGTGTAAAGGATTCACTAGATGCACTTCACACACCATGTGTTGGCATATTGCCTACATACCAATACTCTAAAGAGGCATCAAGCTAATGTAGTTATCCCATTAAAGGGCTTTGTGAAATTCTATATGATAAATGCAACTAGATGTACTTTATATGGCTAAGGATTGGTGCAAAATTTTGAATAATCTTGGAAGACTGTATGTATAGAATAATGAATAGTGCTTGAGTGTACTTGCTTGTATTCTTGATTCTTTCTTCTAAATGAGTTTAACCCTTCTAAATGTAATTTGAATGGCCTTTTATAGGGAAACTAATTATCATGGGTTAAATGAATTCATGTGAGGATGATAAGGAAAAAACAATTATTTAGGGGAATATGACTGTTATGACTAATTTTGAACTTGGACAACAATGCTAAAATCAGGACACCCTATGTTTTAGTGCTGAAATCCAAATTGGTCACTATTGTCCTAATGGAATGAGGCTTGGGGTAATGGATCCAGGCCTAAAATAGCTACTTGGGCCTAAAAGGTTTAAGTTTGAAATGTTGGGGATGAATGGGAATCAGTGAAAGAATAGCCTAGAAGGGTTGTGTGAGTAATAAATAGGACCTATGAATTGGGTGTCATTAGCCATGCTTAAGTCATCAAATTTCACATTTTATATGATTACAAAAACATATAAGTATTCTTATTTATTTCTTCCCTTTTATTTCATAACAATAAAAATAATGCCATCAAAATAATTAGAACATCAGGATACATATTTCTGCATAATGCTTTCCCATTCAATATTATAAATAACCATATAACCAAAACTAAATTCACATATAGATAATGCTTATCATAGAAATAAGGTATGCATTCTAATTTATCATAAACCTTCCGAAAGCATTCAACTATGATATCTACTTATACTTCAAAAATATACTAAAATAGTTTTGAGCATGAAATTAATGATTTAAGGAAACATTAATAGTGTTGATTATTAACATCAAAGGAATGTGTTTAATATGTAATGAATGGGAAGTCACTAAACCAGAAGTAGCCTAATTTTTTTTAAAAATGCATCAAAACAAAATGAACTTGAATATCATTGTTAAGGTTCCAATAAAAGGTTAGAAATATAATTGAAATGATACCATTAAATTTTATGAACAACAACATTCTAATTGAACCAAAGTCCTTCCTTATCCATTTATGAATAAAAAACATGGTCATATTCATGAAAAAATACTAATCTTAAGAACATCATATTACTATTATATAGATGAGATATACACTACTTAATCTAAAATCATCAATTATTCAAGATTAACATTAAATCTATGCTTTAATTAATATTATAAGGCTTTAAACTTTCACAAATAATCTTTAAAAAGGAAACATCTAAAGTAATCACACATCATGCATATACTAATCATGATAAAAGTAAGTAGACAACATTATTTCTACATTGGGCCTTCTAGATTAACATTAGCTTCTATGCATTACATGACTGGTTGAAATATATATAACATGTAATGAAATATTAAATAAAACTCAACACTAATAGAAGTAACTTCTAGAAGAATAACTGTAAGTCTGAGAGCACCCACAAGAAAGAACATATAACATGACAACAACTTGAAATTCAAGCAATGTGAGAAGCATTCCATAGAAATATAAATATTATTTCCCAATCCAATGATCCCATCCATCTAGTGGCCCTAATCACCCCATCCATCAACTAGATGGTGGAGTCAAGCATCTAAGATTTGTGGAAAGAGAATGAGTGTAATGAGATTTATAAGCCATCAAACCAAGAGAAAAATATTCAAACCAACAAATAATAAATGAATCAAAGTATTCCCAACCTCCAATTAAACTCCTACAAGAGACATTTTCCCTTATTCCCCAAATGAATCCATTTGAGATAATCAAGATTTACCATCTTCATGGTTGCCCCTTTGGTATTTGACTCAAAATAAAGAATCAAAATAATAATAGTTTAAGATCTAATTACCATTTTACTTTGCTAAGGAAACACACAATCATCCAACATAACCAACATGAAATTCTTAGCCAATAAAAAACATCATTGAAAGCATTTGAAGATATCTTACTAAGCTCATAATAAAAGCACACCGCTAGCACATATTCCCAAATTATAAATTAGAAAAGTATCACAACTATTAACACAATATAAGTTCCATATATCTCCAACAACTGAGAGCTCTAAGACATTAAAATGCATCTTTACCAAAACAGAGTCATATTAAAAAACAAAAAAATAAAACTGAGTTCAAACACACTCACTTTGAAGTAAAACTATTACACGTCATAATTAAAAAATTAAACTTATTTCATGTACAACACATACATGCACAAAATCCAAACCCCCAATAGTGCATAAAATATAGAGATCAATCAAACCTGCAAGGGTTGAACCCAAACCAAAGTTGGATGCATCTTACAATAACTCATAGTATAAAAAAAGGGATGGCATTCATTTTAAATCGATTGTGGTATATTTTCAAGTTTAATATGAAGTCTCACAACTTCATGGTGAACTCAAAAAAATCTTTTGAAAATCCAAGGTTCAATAATACATTCCTAATAGTAAAACACTCAAAACAAATTCTGTAATTCAAGGCACTATTTACTTGGTGAGATAATTTGTTCCCAAGGAGAAGGAATTATTTTAGGATGTTATTTTTCCATGTTACAACCACCAACAAAAAAGTAAAGCCCCCAATCTCCTTTATTTATTCATCACCCATTTTCATCCCCTTTGTCACCATTAATGGTTGTCATATTATTTTTTTGCCCTTCACTCTTCTTCTACCACCATCTCACTTTAGGGTTTTTCCCCATACTTCTACTTTTATCAATGCATATATTTTCCCAATAAAACCACTTGATGTCCTAGCTTGAGAGGTGAGTCAAATAAAAAAAGAGAGAATTAATGATTTATTTAATCATCCCATTGCCTAATATTCATCTCATCATGCCTAAGGTTAATTTAAAATTCCCATGAGTCCTTTGAAAAACCATCATGACCTTCCATCATTTCTATCCACTTTAAACAACATTATGGCTCCAAGTCAAATATAATGGGTCAAGTGACATGAACACTAAGGGTACCATATGCCTAAATATAACAAGACTAAACAATATTCTAACATAATGTGACCAAGACCTATAAATAAACAAGGAATCATATGAGGATAAAAGATGGGATAAAACACTCAAACCCAAGCAAGGAGAAAATAGATAACTGAAACAATTAAAATAAAAATTATTGCAAAAGGCTAGATAAAGATTAAAAAACATCAACAAGGATTGGAAGTATATTAATAACACTTAAAAGGTGACTTAATGGTTTAATATCTCATTGCATCTTATTTTAATCTGTCAATGTCAATGTAACTGCTCATTACTCTTTCCTTTATTACCTTAGCTAATGAATTCAACCATTGAGCCTAGTTCATTAAAATTTTCTGTACAATCATGAAAAATAGGCATCAATATTATTTGGACATGGCATCACATAGAATAATAATGTAAGCATGATAAAATAATCACATGCAATCATCAATATGAAACATAAGTTAGAATCAAGCAATTAGACCCTAAACTAATCATAATCAATCAACTATGCTATAAAGTGTCTCAAGAATAACTAAAATATATCACATAATTAGGTTGTGATATGATAAAATAGGAACTATATCTATAAGTACCCCAAAAGATGGATCTGAGATTGTATGAGTATATGAAGAACAAATAAGGATAAGATCAACTTCCAATATTGTCATTATTTTATGATTTTATATTCTTTCATAAAACTATAAATTAGTGAAAGATCACTCGAAATAGTTGGATTTAGGCACTATGTGGTTTTTTTAGTTTTTAAATGTATGTGGAAGACATGCAAATAGCTTTTGAAATGTGGAAACCCTATTAAGGCTTATTGTTTCTCTAGATTTTCACTAATTACATTTAAATGAGAAAGAAACTAAGGTTAAGAGGTTATGGGTTTGATGTTACCTGGATTTAGTGCGCACTGTATCCAAGCCTTGTGGGAGCTCCTCTTTGGCTATGGAGGAAACACCTGCAATAAGAAAGATATTAGAAGAGGCTATGGTGGATTACCAAGCTATGCGCTCAATCCCGGAAGCGTGAAGCTCCTTAAGGGATGATAGTTCACTATTTAAAGATAAAAGTATTGTAAAGGAAGAAATGATAAATGACTAAATAAATAAAAAAGTAGATGGTGTGTACCTATTCCCTATAGTCTATGTATCTCAGAATGCTACAAAAGGCTAGCTGAAGGTTTTGTATGGTCTAGATGGGCTGTTTGGATGGCTTTCTGGTTTGTTGGTTCAGAACACAGTCACCAACATCGATGGGTCTACCGAGGTTGGTCAGGTAAATGGTGCCAATGTCAGTTGGTTTGCTAATGTCAGTCTGGCTGAAGGCACTGACGTTGGTTGGTCTGTCGATGTCAGTTTGAGGTTGTCAACCTTAGACAGCTTTTAGAGTATTTCTAGGATAGACATAGGGGTTTCTAGAAGTTTAGAGATTGGTGCAGGGTTGTGGGAAGGTGAATGAGGTCTGAAGAAGGGTATAGGTAGAGGATTGGTGTGAAAAGGGGGTGAGAACAAGGGGAAGGCCTTTCAGCCCCTCCATGAAAGAAGTCAAGCCTCTTGACAGTATTTAGAAATATCAATTAAAACTAATTGACAATGTATTCTAAAACACTAAAATGAAAACTAGAGTACTTAGCTTTATAGGGTGAAGAACCAGAGGTGTCAGAATAGTGATTCCCATTGTGTCTAATCTGACCGGTGTTGTGAGCTAATGAAGTGAACATAGATTGGTTTAATTTAATAACTCGAGGTCCTCGTACAATCTTTCAATCCAGTCTCTGGAATGATTTATGTAGAGCTTTGATAGCCAAGAGAAGGATAGTCAAGTTCTAGTGCATGCCAATGTGCAAAAAGGTGGCCCTTAGCTCAATGTTAGAGCTTGGCTTATGTAATTGACGTCGGCAATCCCGTTGGTGTCAGTGTAGAATTTCCAATGTCATCCGTGGGTTAACCGATGTCGATGGAGAGAGAATAGGTAAAAGGGCTATTTTTAGCTCTTTGCCCATTTCTACACCCCCAAGTGCCTTTTCTATTGGAGAGTGATCAAAAAAGGGCTTATGAGGCACGGGAGTTGGTTAGGGAGTTAATATGGGGTGAGAATAGGTCATATGTAGTTAGGGTTTCGAGGACCTAGTCTCAAGCTGACTCATAGGCTAAGAAACGGTCTCAGGGTGAGGTGTCTAGGTGAGGTGTCCAAGGTGGGGTAATTAATTTAAAGTAAGTAGTTTTTAAATTAATAAGGTGTGCAAGTGTGGGTTAGGAGTGTTAACGTTTAGAAGGGGACCAAGGGGGGTTGACACAATATTGGTGTCTACACTTACAATTATTGAAATGCCTAAAAGTATAAAAATGGGGAGTGTAATTGGGATAATTTGACCACAAACACCTTATGCTGATTGAAGACTACCTACATATCCAATACTCTAAAGAGGGAAATCAAGCCCACATAGTTTTCCCACTTAGAGTGCCTTGTGCAATTGTGCTCCTTTGACTATATGAATGCATCTATAATTGACTTAAACATTTACTCATGATTTTTTTAGGGATAGATAAAATAGGCTTGTGTCTTGGTTGAGGACTATATGAAATTCTTAAATATGAATTGTGAAGAATAGGGAACTTTTTCTTAGTGTATAATGGTGTAAATGTGCCTCTATATTGAAATTTACAAGTGGAGTAATGAGTTAATTGAGTGTGCATTTATAGAAATTCAAAAAAGGAAAAAGACATGTTAGGTAGCCTACAAATACATAAATTAAGCTAAAGGAGGGTTTAATTTCAAAAGGTGACTATTGGAGGGTAAAAGATAGAAATGTTTCATAGGGACAAGAACATGTCCCACTATTGTCCCTATTGGACGTTAATGTCCTAAGTGGAATGTGTGGGTTTCTAGATTTGGGTTTGGCCATATAGATGATTAAGTGAATTTTTGGAAATATGACAATTTTAGTATGTTATAAATGATAATTTGTAAAATAAATAGGGACTCCTATGTGTTTAGGATAGGGTGAAGTGGAAAAATAGGTGCTAATTAAGTACATAAGTTATTTAAGGATAAAAGGGGTAAAACTAGTTCATGATCAGGTATTTGTGACAAAATTTATGTTACTACACCTAAATATAACTATAAGATGTGATTGGGGGGCTCAATTATCCCTAATTATATCACATATTAAGTTAATTACTTAATTGGTACAATTAGTGATGTAATTTGGGATAAATTGAGCCTCTTTCAAACCTAATTATGATTGCATACAATGTGATTTAGGGCTTAATCAACCCTAATTTAATCATGAAAATAGTCAAATAATCAATTTATTAAATCATTTAATTAATTAGGTCCAATTTGAGCCCCATAAACCTAAATATGATTATAAGATGTGATTAAGAGCTTAATCAACCCCAATTTCATCACATAATGAATTAAATTATTGATTTTTTTAATAATAGAGTGAATTACAGATTTTGAGCCATTTTAAACTAATTCTATGTATAGGATGTCATTTAAGGCTAAATTAGCCCTGGTTTCATTGTAGATTAAGATAATTAGTCAATTTATATAATCAATGATGTAGTTGGGGGCACATTGAGCCCCATGAACTTAATTTTAACTATATAAAATGTGATTTTGGGATTAATCAACACCAATGTAATCACAAAATGATCCAAAGAATCAATTATTTTAATCATAAAGGTAATTGGTCTAATTTATTCGCTTCAACCTAACTACAATGATAGGATGCGATTGGGGGCTCAAATAGCCCTATATTTATCACACATTGAACCTATCAGTCAATTGGTAGAATTAGTGATGTGATTTAGGAAATATTGAGCCCATTTCAAACCTAACTCAAACCATATAGGATGTGATTTAGTGATCAATAAGCCATAATTTCATTATAAAAAGAATCAAAGAATCATTTAGATCAATTAAAGTTGTAATTACAACTAATTTGAGCCCCTTGAATCTAACTTCAAAAAGAAGATGTGATTTGTTGTTAGTTGGATATGAATCCATCATGAATTGATCCAATTTGTTAATTCATGTAAGTAGTGATGTGATTTGGGAAAATTTAACCTTGAAATCCTATTTATGATTATATATTATGTGATTTGTTGTTTAATCAAACCTAATTTTTTCATCAATTGAGACAATTAATCAATTGGTGTCATCAATGTTGTGATTTGGGCCATGTTAAGCCCATTTCCAATTTAATTTCAAATATACAATGTGATGGATCCATTATTTTCATATAATCATAGTGGTAGATGATAAGAAATACATCATGCATTAAGAAACATGTATGCATTATTGCACATGTGTTCCTTTAAATAAGAATATATTATATGCTCCAATGTCATTATTTTTTCATATCAAGAACTCTATCCCCATAGTTATTATATGCATTATTTTGTACTTTGCACAATGTTGCAAGTTTTTTGAAAATAATATCTTAGTTATCCTTACCCTCAATTTTTTTTTTCTAATAATGGGTGATTTTTTTCTTCTAAGTCCAAAAAAGAAATCAAAGCATAACACAATGAAGTAATTACAAGTGTTGAGAGAAAAATAAAGGGAACAAATGCAAAGACTTTATGTAAGACAAGGTGCACATACTATCCCCATTGAACTGAATGTTATAGATAATTATTAAATGAATAATGAAAATTAATGTTTACCTAAAAGGCCAATTTTCAATTTTTATGTCACACCAAATTATATTTGAAGTCCACATTCAAATTATGCATATTTTTGTTTTGGTGATGATGATAATATGCATGATTATTTACCCCAAATAATGAATAAAATACAAGCAAACACTAAATTTTGAAAGTAAAAATCAATAAATTTGCATGGAAACACTGAATAGTGAAAGCAAAAATTAAGTAAAAGTACACGAGAACACCAAATGAAGAAACTAGTAATGATGATAACAATATGGAAACACCAAATCAATAAGTTTTACCATTAAGAAAACCTCATAGGATTATGCATAGAAGACCCATGAAACTAATTGAAGTTGATTTATTTTTGAAACCAATGCATAAGAAATTTTGTTACCATCATTCAAGAAGAGAAGTTGTAAGTATTTTGGAAAATTACTTTGAAAATTTATATGATACTCAAAGATGTAAATTATTTGTTTCATTGATGAAATAACTTAAGATTAAAACTAAAATGAATACCCTAAGACTAATAACATCTAATATTGATTTTTAAAATAGGTAAATAGTTAAAATAATTAACATAATGTGTACTATATTATAGCTTGAAAAAACACACCAAAGGCAATATGCTACATGACACATAATTATAGCTTGTATATTAAGTGATTAAATAGGGAGAAAATGGTTGATTAGACAAACAAGCATAACATTAAACATAAAAAAAGCTAATAAAAGGAATTTTGAGACATAAAAGAGTTGATGATGCCAACAACAATGGATTCCTAGTATTATTTGATAGACACCAATGGAAAGACAAGGCTATAGATGATGCTCTCAAATATTTACTTGCACAATTCTAGACTAAAAAACACAAGGGTTTCACCCAATATAAGAGATGTAGTGATAATAAGAATTAGTTATCCTAAAAGTAAACTACATATCAAACATTCAATGGCTATGACACAAACACAATTACACTCAAAGTTTTTATGAAAACATCCATAAATTTCTATTAGCAAAATATATTTTGAGATGGTCAAACCCCTGTATATAAAAATAAATCATACTTGCACGACTTCTTGTTGAATCCAACATGTTTAATTTTCATATAACTATGATGTTTTTGGTCATGTATGTTTTAATTTTAATATTGAAAACATTTTTTACAGTTGTGGAATGGAATTTCCACAAAAATCATCAAGGGAATTTATTTAAAAAATATTTTGGCAAAGACTAGATGGACAGTTCTTTTATAAAAAACATGTTCAAATGGAACTTAAAACATTTATGGTGGATTAAAAAAATTGAAAACCTTTATCTATGAGGAGAGTACAAATAGAATTAGAATATAATTATTTGGTTTTATAAAATACAAATAGATGACATATCAATTAAAATATGGAAATGAATCGAAAATCTATGATTACAAAATAAATACCTATTTTTGGATTTATGGTCAAATTCAAAGAATTTTTTTTTAAGAGTATGCAAGGCACACACACAAAGATTGATGATTGGATGAAAAATTCAAGTTAATAAGGACATAATACCTTTTACTTATTTTTTTTAGTATTTGGCTTTGCTAAAAATTAAACATTGCAACCACAAATAGAGGTTCAATTATAGTACTGCAACTCAACACAAGTTGACATTTTAATTGATATAATGTTCATACATGCACTTAAAAATATCGAGAAAGATCAAAAAATGTTAAGGAAGTAACATTTATATGTCAGTGACAATCAATCACATTCTATAAATAATATACAAGGCTATTTTGAGATGTTTTATGAAGAGTTGATTTAAATTAACATTAATTTTAATCAACATTATATTTGGTTAGACAATTGCACATCATAATTTAAGAACACATATATGTTATACTAGTTCAGCAATATACATGTGATAAATAGAGTGCACCATATTTGGAGTTTCATTAACTCTAGCCATGTAAAAGGGGAACATGACAGTGCATGAGCATGTGTGAAATAACCCTTGCAAGAGAGGATTTGAATTTCTAAGATGGAACTTATTGGACTGATGGAAAAACCATTTTTGACTAATGTAGTGAGAAAATGGTCCATGGTGCTCAAGAAAACTCTAGTGTTCATAGATATTTCTTATTGATGGAGAAATAGAAATTAAAAAGGTATGATAATTTTATGACTGTAATAGGATCAAGTGAGTTTCACTCATCACATAGCTCAAATTCAATATCTTGGACCATTGATACAAAGAACATGCAATGTCTTTTTTTTGCATGTGTTGACGTTGGTATAATGAGTATGAGTCAAAAAAGAGTATGGATGGATGGAGTTATAGAACTATAAGTATAATTGACACATATAGGGTTCCACCCAACATTACAACTTACATATTTGACATTATCACATGAATTTAACCATGTATTTAATCTAGTACAACCAGATATGAGATGAATTTTCATATTTAAAGTATGAAATTATAAATCATTATGTACTAAATTCTCATTATCAACATAATTATTAAAAATTTAATTAATTATGTGATTCATGGCATGGTTTTTTAGTTATTTTAGATGAGGATAATGAAGAGGGAAAAAAAATACTACTTGCACCACTATGTAAAGAAAAAAATTAAGTCGGCTTCCTGAGTCACAGATGGGAAAAACATTGACTATACCACTAAGTATGTGGTAGTTAACAAGAACATGGATTCGACAATAGCCTATCAAAATTTCATATGTATGGTTATTGGAAGATGAAAATAATAGGTAAATAATCAATTATTCAAATCTAGTTCTTGAAATAAGTGTTCACTTGCTTAAATATTAGAGGATGCAGTCAAACAAGAATCTATGGAAGGTTTGTGGATCTAACCATGAATAAATTTTTGTTAC
This sequence comes from Torreya grandis, assembly GCA_037957365.1. NCBI lineage: Eukaryota > Viridiplantae > Streptophyta > Pinopsida > Cupressales > Taxaceae > Torreya > Torreya grandis. The sequence continues at coordinate 1,797,450 of JARHVA010000312.1, read as the reverse complement.
TATCAAGATCATTTGATTGAATTTCCAAGATACGTTGGTTTATCAAATGTAAAAGTGTTTAATTGTATCAAAATTTATTGATTTTTTAGACAATACATACATTTCAATTTAATTACACACTAACATATTTATTATAGATTATTGGTGGAAATTATCCTTCTACCTTCAAATGGTTTGCACCATTAGTAGATAGTTCCATGTTATTGAAGCTAAGATAAATTTAGCACCATTAGTAGAGAATTAAATATTCTCTTGAGGCTAAAATGCGTAATATGTCCCCTAACTTAGCGTACTTCAAGCCCAAGAAAGTGGTCCTAGGTATTATTCACCACACCTAATATGGTGGCAATGCTGACTTTTAGAAACAAAGCATTAATGGTGGAGCTCTCAAACTTTGGCTTGAATGTTGAAAACATTTATTGTTAATTTTTTTCATGTCAAAGTAGTTCCACCAACACATATCTGAGTGGATTTCAAAGTCATGGTCCTGGTCTCTACAACCCTCATGGTTCCCCATAAGGATTCTAAAGGGGACAACTACATGATTGAGCTAGTATTTCGACCAAGTGTACCTAATAATGCCAATCATTGGTAGGTTTTTAACAATGACAATCAAATCATTTATTTTTTGGAAAAGATGAATAGCTTTGAAGATCCTTATTGTGAAGGAAGTGAATCTCCACCATGAGAATCAGTCCCCGAAGTAAATTCCAAAACCGGCGAAGAGTTCCTTCAACCCAAGGGAAATAAAATTCTAAAAGATTTGGTTTACTATCTTGACATGCTAAAAATGATGCATTTTCAAGTGGATGTCCTGGAAGAGGAAATGCCTATGGGAGGTAAGAAACTTATCTCCTAACTACATAAAAATAATGTTTCAAGATTGATCATTATATCACTTGACACATATTCATATATTATTTTTGATGAATTTACTCTTGGGTGAAAGTATAAGGCTTCAAAATTCATGTGATTATTGTTTTCTTTAATGTAAACATCTTACAATTTTTTTAGGTATGTTTGAAATACACCTAAAAACTATAAATTTTTGGTATAGGGAAGGATATTATTAAGGCCAAAATAAGTACTCTATCTCCTAACCATGAATTATACAAGGAAAAAATATTAGGTCCTAGGAATTATTCACCAAGCTCAAAGTGGTAGTGATGTTAGTTTTCAGCCATGAAGTGCATGACGTGGAGATATTCAAATACAAATTGAATTTTGACAACATTTCTTAACAATGTTTATTTATGTTGGAGAAACTATAAAAATGTGTATATAGGTTTATTAATAGTTCATGGCCCTAGACACATATGTAATTTAACATATCCAAATATGTTGGAAGTGATGGATTTGTAATTGGAGGTCACAGGAAAAAATTTCTATTGGAGGCAACTAACTTATCTTTTGACTACATAAAAATAAAATTTTAGGAGTGATCATTATATCATCTGCCATGAATTTATGTCTTATTTTAGATCAATGTGATGTAGGATGAATGTATAGTGATTTTACACACATGTGATAGTTATTTTGGTTAATGTAGATGACTTATGATTTTCATTTTACACGTGTTTGAATTTATCCTAAAAAATATAATTTGTTTATATAGGGAAGGACATTATTAAGTTTATAATGGGTAATACATCTCCTAATTGTGTGTACTTGAAATAAAATAATGGGGAAATAAGAATTATTTTCCACCCTTGACATGGTGGAGATGACAATTTTTAGACATGAAGCACTAGAGGTGGAGATATCCATCTACGACTTAAATGTTGACAATAATTATTGTCAATAATTTTCCATGCCAAACTAGTTGCAACAACATGTATTCATTTGGATTCAGTTGCCATTGTCTTGGGTACATATGTAATTTCACTACCCTAACATTTTATAAGGGATGGATTTTCATGTAGAGGTATTGGAAGTAAAAATGTCTATTGAAGGAAATTAACTTATCTCGTGATTGTGTAAAAATAGAATGTGAAGACCAATTTACACACTTTAATGTATCAAATCTAAGATTTGGAAAATCAATTTATATCCACTTAAGGAAAGAACACTTTAAAATTCTTATCCTTGATTTGATAAATTTGATATGGATGTTTTAAACTATGCCTTTGATATTAATTGTGAGTCACATAAGGTAAAAGTTTCAAGTGATTCAATTCCACCTTCTTTTAAGAATAAAATTATCCATGGAGAAGTGGAACCAAATATATCATCTGCTACAACAAAGAGTTCAATCAAGGTCCTTAACAAAAGAAAATAATTGAAGCACATGTGTTATAAGGAAACAACTAACAATAAGTAACCTACTTTAAATAAGAATAACCCACTTAAGATTGATAGTTTAAAATTTGAACAAGTCTTATTTTATAGGCATTATTTAATAAGAATCTAATAATTTTCCTCCTAATTATTTCCACCCTTCCCTCAACTCGAATGAGTGGGGGCATGATAATTATACAACTATAATCATATCAACGTAGACAGAGATTAAAATTGTTGAGCATTATGATAAAATATTTCAAAAATGTATGGATAGAGGGGTTATTACATTATAAAAGTTAAAACTAGGAAAAAAATATCCTATTTTCCATCTTTTCATAATACCCATTTAGTGGAGACTGAGATATCCTAGGACATTCCTATAAAGGAGCCAATAGTCCATTACACTTATAAGGATGAGGTTACTAGGGTAATATCTTCTCCTATTTCAATTGGGAATTACATGTGTAGCATATGAAATAAATACTATTAGTTCTGGAACAACATCAAATTTATGCAAAACCTTCAAAATATGATTTTGGAGTCCAAGAGATAGAGTACTTGGGTCATATTATTTCACATAAAGGAGTCAAATTAGACCATCAAAAGATCAAATCTATGATGAAATGGAAGATGTCAAAACCCATCAATAATCTTAGAGAGTTTTTGAGGGCTAACATGTTACTATTATAGATTTGTGAAAAATTATGAAATCATAGTAGCACCACTCAGTTTTTTTGAAGAAAGAGTCTTCCCATTAGAAATAGACAAAAAGGCCTTTTAGAAGTTAAAGGAGGCTATGTGCAATACTCCGATTTTTACTACTGCTAATTTTTCAAAACTTTTATTATTGAATGTGATACATTACGTTATGGAATGGGGGAAATACTCATATAGGAAGGAAGACCCATTGTATTTGAGAGTCATCAAATAAAGGGTAAAATAAGGCTAAAAAAAATCTATGAGATAGAGATGATGACTATTCTTCATGAAGTTAAGCAATTGAGACCTTATCTGATAGGTTGATAATTTAAGGTAAAGACTAATCATGATAGTCTATAATATTTTTTAGAACAATGATTTTAATTAGAATAAAAGTAAAAATAGGTGGCTAAAATGTTAGGATATGACTTTGAAATAATATATAATAAAATAAAAGAGAATATTTTAGCATATGCATTATCCAAAAGGGGTGAATCAACCAAGACATTATTATATGCAATCACCATTTGGCATGTAGATTGGTTAGAAGAGGCAAGATAAAAATGGGAGAATGATAGGGATACACAAATTATAATTCAAAATATCCAGCATGGTTGTGGTGTTTATGACAAGTTTCAAGGGAAATGGAATGCATTATGGTAGAAATATCACTTATACCTATGTAATAAATCTATCCTCAAGCACAAGATCCTTAAAGAGCTTCATGCATCTCTAATATGTGGTACTTAGGATTTTTAAAATCCTATCATACTTAGAGATATTACATCAAAAAAATTAGTATCTTCAAGAATTTCCCAATGAATGGGAGAGCACTCATACTATGAGATGAGTTCCTCAAGGTTATCCATTGCAAGGTATCCCTCCACTAGTACCTAAACATTAGTAGAGCTTTCTTTCTCTATAGGTGGATGTATTAAATGATGGAGATTATTGTCATGTAAAATGTATTTTGTTGGGCCATCTCGATCAACCTCATCTATAAAGGGTTGTGAGTTGATATGGTTATACATGTCTCTACCTCTTCTTTGGGGAATTATAATTTCATTGGTTCCTTTTAAAACCATATACGATGGGTGGGTGTCACCTAATCCTCTTTTGATGGGACCCTCTTATTAGACTATTTAGGTTCCCAAAGATGATCCATCTCTACTACCCTCTAGAGTTTTTGCTTATGCTTGAATTTATCCCTTGCCTTGGTGATATGCTATTTTGATCATGCTTTGATATAACCATGTTTATGATTTGTTTTTATGAGTAGTATTACATATTGACATGAATAATAAATCATGAATATCGATCGGCCATCTATTTAATATAACTATTTTATAATATTATTTTGACATAAATAATAAATATATTGATGATCTCCAATATAAAAATTGAATAAATAGAGTGCCCACTCATATGAGTCCATTGGATTAGGTGCAAGGTTACACTTCACCTTCAAATCATAATGTTAATAGAATATATAAACTAACAATTTAGAGAAGACTTTCATTTCCATTTACAATAAAATCAACAAAACCTAATTGGCTTTTTATTTCTTTGATCACTTTGGTAAAAAAATAATCTTTTATTTAAAACAAAAGGGACTTTCAACTTTCAATAATCCACCATGTCAACTTGTAGGAAATTGAATGGTATTTCTATGGTGGATTACAAAAGAGGATAAATTACATGCTTTTTCAAGGACGTTCATGTTCATATTATGTTTTGGATTTCAATCATGAAAGGAAAGGAGAATCCCAATATGGAATATTCACTAACTAATCCTCTAGATATGGATATACATATTCAAAAGAAACTAAATGACTAGAAATGTGAGCTTTTATAGAAGCATCAATGGTTACAAGAGGAATATCAATTAGTAAAGGGAAAATGTGAGCAACAAGATGAACTAATTGAATTGTTACTATAGAGATGCAACAAACAAGCCACTAAATCATCTCAACCACATCAAAAAAGGAGAAGTTGATGTTGATTTTCCTGATAAAGTTGTGAGCACATTGGAGGAGGGTCTTAGTAATGAATAAGAAGACATATTTTAGACCATCTTGTCGGTAGGATCTTTGTGTTTTTTGGATAGAATAGAGTTATATTAATACTTTTTGGGGGGTCGGTATGGAAACATTCTCTTCATTTGAACTCACTAAGGAAGTGGTGCCATGGGAGGGGTATCCTAAATTTTCTAAGGGGGTAGTGTAGAGTGAATTTAGGAACATATATAGTAAAAATGGTTCCATAGAATAAAAATTCTGAGTGTATATTCCTATTTTACTAGAGATAATATTTAAAATTATTAATATTTTCATTTATAATTAAAGTTTACTTAAATTTTTTCCACTCATATATTTAAAAATGATAAATTATATTCCTATAAAATATAAATATATATGGGAAACTCTAGCAATTGGTAGAATATTTTCCTACAAAATAAAAGCACATATGGGAAACTCCAACCCCCTTTCTTTCCACTCCCTCAAACTTTCACCCTAAAAAATACCCAATTCTTCACTTTTAGGAAAAGATTATAAAATTTACTTTTACCATACTTTTCATTTTCATAGGGCCGCATGCTCATTAAAAATAGGAGCATCAACCCCCTCCATGGAACCCTTGCCTAAGTCAATAAATAATAAGGCTCAGGAAAATAAAAAATGAAAGTTGTTCATAGGATCATTGATAAAATATCATGAAAATATATATCTTATAGCTATAATATGATGGATTTACAATAAAAATATTTATTCTATTTTTAAAAACATATTTCATTCATTCATTTATTTAATATTTTGTTTTTGGGATATCAATGTTTAATATGTAATATTAGATGTTATTAATGTTGTCATTTCACACATTAACTTGAAGAAATTTTGTTTATTAAGTACCATTTATGAATTTTTGATACCATAATGTAGATTTAAATGATATTTTTTCAATTTTTCATATGGAATCGAAGGTCTGAAATTTCAATTTTAATGTATGCATTTTTATTTCAAATTTTAAATCTAATGATTTGATGTGGTTTTTACCTTTAGATTTATAATGATGCTAGTATTAAATTTTTGATGTATTGATTTTTTTTTGAAAAAAATAGAGAGATAAATATGGGGGCACTCAATTTTTCATGCCAAAAAATTGAGTGAAAAGAAAAACGTTAACAAGGAAGAACATTTTATTAAAATGACATAGAAGGGAGTAGATTTAGTATAGGAGGAGGATCCCATCTCATAAATCACATTGACACTTATCATCATGATATCATAAGGGTATTGTCCAACCCTTAATTTTTATTTTTATTTAATATTTGGTTTGTATTTGGAATTCCTTCAACAAAGCTTTATGCTAAATTTGTTTTTGGGTTTGATTTTAGCCAATGTTTTATGTAATATAGAAGTTTCCATTATTATTATTATTATTATTATTATTATTATTATTATTATTATAATATCAAAACATAATAAAAACACTAGATTAAAATGATATAAATGTAATTAAGTGTGTACAATGTGCTTAGTATTTAGGATATATCTCTAAATGTATAAGTCCATTAGCCCATTAGCATTCCCCCATTTTAAATGTTTTATGTAATGGAGGATTGTGTCTCTATGATAAGCCCATTAGCATTCCCCCATTTTGAGATGGGGGATGTCATCTAAAAGACTTTCATTTCAAAAAAAGGGGTTAAATACATCATGTCATGTATAATCATGTGATTATGTAGAATTGTGTCAAAATTTGGATAATATTTCATCATATTAATGTATGTTTCAACAAATCATGTATGTAACATATGTAATACAAAACATATAGCTTTAATGTCAAGATAAATGTGTTAATTAATAATTTATTAGTAACCATCATTGTTGAATAATTGAATAAAAATACACAATAAGGAGGTTCATGATGTTAATCATGAAATGACACATAAATAAAAGTTATGTGATATGGACCACACCAACTTAAAATTTAGAAATCTTAGAAATGTTAACAAGCACAACAAGATTAATAGACAATTGTAGATTAATATATTCATAATAACATAATGTCATATATAATTCCATAGGCCACAAAAAAGTGAGATAATTATGTTTCAAAAAACAAGGCCATATCCAAAGTACATAAAAATTTCCTAAAAAATAAGACAAAGGGGTCACACTAAAGGGACACAAATATGTCACACACACAAGGCCAAATGATACATACAAGTAATGATTATCCTATATTCTCAATTAAGAATATAAATTAATCATTAAAAAAGTGAAAAACATTATATATTATGAATATATATCATTTTCACATCATGGTATAATAGAATCTTCATGTATCATTATGTAAGATATTACTAACTAGTAAGACAAGTGTAAACAATCTAGATATCTCAACATGAAAAAATATCATAGAAAGATATAACTTGTAATAGTGTGACCTATGGAATAAGATTCCCCAAAAATAGGATTAGTTTTTGGGTATACAAAATTCCAATATCTATAGGTCCTATAGACACCTAAATTACACCACTTTAGTGTCACAACATATTTACTAATTATCAACATTCATGATTCTCCATTTATCCGTATTAACCTACCTAATATAAATAATCTAGATTTATACTATGATGTTACCATTATCCTATTCCACATAGGCCCATCAACATTAACCCTTTGATTAATTAACTAATTAATACATATTAGTTAAGTTAATTAGTCACTAATCATGTTATGCACACCTAATTCTAAATAAATAAATAATAAACTATGTATCCAACTCATCATCTCATTCAAGAAACCTTATTTAAATTAATTAAAAACCTCATTTAATCCATATAACCTTATCATTAATCATTAAAATCTTATTCAAACCTATTTAATACATTTAAATAACCTTATTTAGGACTTTCAACCATTCAAACAAACTCATTTAACATATTTGACTCTTTAAGAAACACATTTAAAACATTAAATACTCTAATAAACCCCTTGTTTAAAAAAGTTCAAATTTTGAGCAAGAACATTTAAGAAATTCAACTCATTCAATAGCCAATCAAAAAAATCTTTAATCATTTGAACACTTCCCTCAACTAATTCATTTAATTTCCACCTAATTCATTGAATGCATTTGACTAAGCCAGTCATCCATCAACCAATAAATCTATAAATTTGACTCTTGCATCCTTGAATACTTGATCATGCTTATTTAGGGATGGACAAAACATTCAAGACATTCAATACTAATATATTATAAGAGATTTAATGAAAATAAGATTTGGTTCTCGTAATAATGAATTGCATCTGAAACATTTGTTGGTTATGACCCAAACACAACAACACTCTAATTGTTTTTAGAAAACATCCACAAATTTATATTAGTAAAATATATTTTGAGATGGATAAACCATTATATTTAAGAATAAACCACAAACTTACAATTTTTTATATATCTAACATGTTCAAATTTCATAGCATTAAGACTTGTTTTGTCATGCATGCTATACTTTTCATATTGATAATATTTTTAGGAGTTTTGAATGAAAGTTCCACCAAAATCATCAAGGTAATTTATTCCAACCATTGTTTGGTAGAGGCTAGATGGATAATTTTTTAATTAAAAAAACATTTGGATGGAACTTGGAACATTAGTGGTGGATTTATAAATTTGAAGAACTTTATCCATGAGGAGAGTAAAAGTTGAATTGGAAAAAAAATATTTAGTTTTATAAAATACAAAAAGATGACATATCAATTAAAAGATTGAAATGAATCTAAAAGGTGAATGCTTATAACAAAACAAATAATGATTTTGGGATTTATGGTCGAATTTAAATAAGAAATTGTTTAGGAGTATTCAAGGCGCACACACAAAATCTTGATGATTGGATGAAAATTTTGAGTTAAGAATGACACAATCCCTCTTAATTATATTGTCTTAGTACTTTAATTTGATAAAAAATACACATTGTAACTTCAAATTGAGGTTCAATCACAGTATTACAACTCAAACCAAATTTTCATTTTCATGTATATAATGTTTATACATGCACTTGAAAGTATAGAGAAAGATCAAAAAATGTTAAGGGGGTAATATTTTTATGTCAGTGTTGATCTATCACATTCTAGAAAGAATGTGCAAGACTATTTTGAGATGTTTTATGGAATTGTAACTTAAATGAATGTTAATTTCAATCAACATTATATTTGGTTAGATAATTGGACATCATAATTTAATAACACAGATTTTAAAACTAGTTGAACAAGATGCATTCAAAAAATAGAATAAAACATATTTGGAGTTTTATTAAGGCTAGATATGGAAAAGGGGAACATCATAGCTCATGATCAAGTGTGAAAAGAGCCCTTGTAAGAGAGGATTTGAATTTTGAAGATGGAACTGATTTAACTACAAGGTAAAAACCATTGTTGACTAGGGTAGTAATAAAATGGCCCATGGTGATCAATAAAAAATTAGTGTTCATAGACATTTATTATTGATGGAGGAATACAAATTAGCAAGGTATGATGATTGTATGATTATAGTAGGATTAAGTGAGGTGCACGCATTATGTAGTTCAAATGTAGGCTCTTGGACAATTCATATAAGGAACATGCAATGTTTTTGTTCTACATGTGTCGACTTTGGTGTAATGAGTGTGAGAAATAATAGAGTGTGGATGAATGGAGTTGTATACCTATAGGTATAATCAACACATACAGGGTTGTACCCAACATTACAACTTACATATTTGACATCATCACATGATGTGACCATGTATTTGATATAGTGTAACCAGGTATAAGAATTTCTATATTTATAGTATGAAATTATAAATAATTATGTACTAAATTCTCATTATATATTAACATAATTACTAAAAATATATTTAATTGGTGATATAGGGCATGTTTTTATATATATTATAGATGAAGATAATGAAGAGGGAACAATATACTACTTACACCACTGTGTAGAGGAAAAATTAAATTAACTTCCATTGTCACAGATGGGAAAACCATTAACCATCCCACTAAGTCTATCGTAGCTAAAAAGAACTTGGATTTGACAATAGATTATCAAAATTTCTGATGTATGGTTATTGGAAGACTAAAATACATAGGTTATTACTCCATTATTCAAATTTGGTTCTTGTAACAAGTGTTCACCTAATTAAATATTAAGGGAAGATATTAAATAAGAATATATGGAAGGTTTGTGAGTCTGACTAGGAATGAATTCATGCTACTATGAAGACTAGAGCAGATCCTAGTAGTTCATTCAATTGAATTTCCAAGGTATGTTGATTTATCAAATGTAAAAGTGTTTAATTTTATCAAATTTAGTTGATTTTTTAGATAGTATAGTAAAAATTAAATTAAATACATATTAACATATTTATTATAGATTAGTGGTGCTAATTATCCTTCTACCTTCATATGGTTTGCACTGTTAGTAGAGAATTTCATATTATTGAAGTTAAGAAAAGCTTAAGATAAAGTTGGCACCATTAGTAGAGAATTACATATTATATCGAGGCTATAATGGATAATATGTATCCCAACCAAGGTTAATTAAAGACAAATAACTTGGTCATTAGCATTATTCATGGCCCCCAATGTGGTGGGAATGCTAGTTTTTAGCAATGAATCACCATGGTGGATATCGTCAAATTTAGCTTGAATGTTGACAAAATTTGTTACTGATGTTTCTATATGCCAAAGTAGTTCCACCAATGTGTATCTAAGTGGATTTTGAATTCATGGTCCTAAGAAAATATTTAATATTACTATCCTAATGTGTTTGAAGTGATGCATTTTCAAGTGGATGTCCTATAAGAGGAAATGCTCATGAGAGGCATTAAAGTTATCTCTTGACTATGTAAAAATAACATTTCAAGACTGATCACTATAACACCTGAAACATATTCATAAATTATTTTTCATCAATGTTATCTTGGGTGAAAGTATAAGGTTTCTAAATGAATTTGATAATTCTTTTGGGTCATGTAAACAACTTGTAATTTTTGTTTTAGACTTGTCTGAAGGATGTTATTAAGGACAAAATGAGTAATGTGTCTCCTAAGAATGAATTATATGATAAAAATAATTTGTTCCTATGATTTATTCACCAACCTAAAAGTGGTGGTGATTATAGTTTTTAGCCATGAATCACATGAGGTGGAGATCTCCAATTATAGCTAGAATTTTGACAACATTTGTTAGCAATGTTTCTGCATGCTAGAGTAATTGTAAAAAAGTGTATCTAGGTGGATAAGAGGTCTTGGTCCTAGAAACATAAATAATTTAACATAACCCAACATTTTTTTTAAGTGATGGATTCGAAATTGGAGGTCCTAGAAACATATGTAATCATAAAAAATATTCACTCTCTTTGAATTTATCTTATAAGGCTCTCCATTATATGCCTTAATCATAGATAAAGCTCCCTCAGGTGCCTTAAATTCTTTTAAGATCTGACTATATTCCTTTTACATTCATAAGTTGGAATTAATTGAACCTATTCATAAAAAATATTGTTAGAAGTTTTACACATTCAATATGCAACAAAATTCATAAGTTAATTTGAAAATGAAACCAAAACTATTTAAATATTTGCTTATCATAATCTAATGCTCACATTAAGCTTGATTTTGATGCTTATCAAGTTGAATGGTAGGTTGAGTCTTGGACACACAAGTGTGTAAATAAGAAACACCAAGATTTGATGCCATACTCATGATAATGGAAGTGGATGGAACCTACACAGGTATATATAAAAATTTAAACAAAATGACTAAATAATTGAAATATAATAGCTAAATTTAATAGTGAAAATTTATTGTACCATGTCACCCTCATTAATATTTTGAAAAGGACTATCATACATCATTGGACACTCTTGTGTAGACAATAGATTCAAGTCATCATATTATCATAAGTATTGAGGATAATTATTAAAATAAATCCATATTTTAAAATTAATAACTACTACTTATTATACCTCGAATGAATTGCTATGTAGATGTAATTGTAATAGCAACACCTATGTCTGCTTCCACCCATATATATGTCGAAGTCTCCACCATGGTTATCAACTATAATTATTAGTTTAGTGCGCGCGCGCACACACAAACACATGCACGCATGCGCGCGCGCGCGCACACACACACACACACACACACACACACACACACACACACACACACACACACACACACACACACACACACACACACACACACACACAGATAGATGTAGAAGTCTCCACCATGGTTATCAACTAAATAAAAACATATGATTGTTAGTTGAGCATATATATATATAGACACACACACACACATACATACATACATATATATATTCACATATACATGAACTGTAACATTAATAAAAAAACACCTCTTTATATTTATACATCAGTTGAGTAATAAAAATATTTCTACTACTAGACATCCCATAATTTGGCTATGAAAGAGATGGGTCCATCTCATACTGCAACATGAAAAATTACATATATATTATTGAAATTTATAAGTAAATTAATTATTACCTTTTTAAAAAAAAATTCAATTTCATAGGTTCTATAAAAAAAATTTCAACATGAAATATAAAATATATATCTGCAAAAGTGCAGGCAAGGTGTCCAAACCAAATATATGTGTCAAAAACTCATTAGTTGGAACCATATCATCTAAGCCCATGGAAACACCTCCAGAACTAGGTTGCATCACATCCTCCTCCTTGTATAAATGTTTAGTGCATACAACACCATATGATTTTCAATGGTGTTATTGAGTAACAATGCTAACTAGAGCATTCTCATGTCCACCCTCTCCAACATCGTTATGTGAAACATGGTTCCTATAAAAAATGAGGGTGTTAGTAAGCACTCTTATCATAGGAAAAGTATCAATAATATATATAACCTCCATCACTATAGAGGGGATTATCTCAAGATGAAGTGGCTTTTGAATACAACTCTCTTAGTTTGATAAGGTACACAATGTGCACTTAGTCTATACTATTCAGATCCTTTACCCTAACACTAACACTCTAAGAAATTAAAATAATTATTAATTTCATTGAGGATAAACTTATAATAGAGTTTCATCAAAAAATACAAAGGAGCCTCATAGTTATTACAATGTAGGTGATTAAATAACATCCATCATCAACCCAAAATTGTACTTTTATAAAATTATGGTGGCATTAATGGTTGTGAACCATTTGCATGATGATATAGGTGATGCATTAGTTCTTGGATTAGTTAATACTGTGATTTTTTTCTTCCATTATGTTTTTATCTATCACACTAGCCACTAAAAATTTATAAGCATGGTAGGACCTACATATTTCTTTATAAGCCACCCATCTACAATTTGAACCATTATCAATTCAACTTTGCCTAGGAATGATTCTAATGTATTTGAAAAACAATCATGGTGATGGTTGGTTGAATGGGGGTCCCTAATTGTCCTAATTAACTCCTCAAAATGTGTTTTTTCTAATTTATGTGTGGTCAAATGCTCTTGACAACTTAGGGGGTCTTGTGGAATTATAGGAGGGTTAATAGTATTATGAGTGTTAGGAGGGTTTTGCAATTTTTTATCTTCATCTTCAATTCACACATTTTATTCTTCACGTGGAAAAGTTTTATGAGTTGTAAAAACCAAAAAATAAATGGTTTTAACAAAAACTTTATGTATAAAAATAATTTTTTTCTACTTACCTCTCATCTTTCATGACATCGTGGAATATCTCACTCAATGAACTTTTCAATAGATTTGGAGAGATTTATTTGAATCAAAATCATTAATTTTTTTATAGTGAGTGTAGGATTTAGAATTAAAATTGAGTTTTAGATAAAAATGATTTATGTTTTTTATATAGTGTGTATGCAATATACAACATTCATGGTATATGATTGGTATTGCCAAGCCTACATAATAAAAAAAATATGCATTCATTTTAAAACCATGTACACACATATGTTGAAATCTTGAGTCAAAAAAAAAAAGTCCACTTTTTGGGCCCCAAACTTTCTACACTTACCTAGTGGTCTAGTATAGTATAGAGGTGTTCCACTTCTAACTAGTCTTTATCCCTTAGAATTGAAGATGTAATATTACATTGGATATCATTCAAAACCTGTTTGTAAATAAAAAAATATCCTCCATATTATTATGATTTAAAATTAAATTATTTCTTTCTTTCCATCATTGAAAGATCTTTAGAATTAAAAACATGCCAAATTTGAGTATACTAGCTAGGTATCATGGTCAAATTCCCTAGCAAAACCATTTTCTAATTTATATATATATATATATATATATATATATATATATATATATATATATATATATATATATATATATATATATATATATATATATATATATATATATATATATATATAATGGTTGAACATGGTATGCATCCATGTGAAATAAGATTGAGCATCCTTTCAAAACCAAAATATATGTTTGAGAGATACAAGGTGTTAAAAATTTGGGAAAATAGGATTGGCCACACCTAAATGAAGTAAACGATTTATAGCATGCATATGTTTGGTAAAAGAATTTTGATTTTAAATATGCATAGGATATTTGTCTAATATTTGTGTGTTATGTACTAATTTTATCATTTATAAGTCTATTTTTTTGCATCTTCATGACTTGTAATAGGCTACAATATGAACAAACTCCACTTTTGGTGCCAAGTATGAGAAGAAGATGAATACTCATAAAATGGAAATGTCTATATATACTTTTGATTGTAATAAGAATTAGGTTCTACTTTTGAAGAGATCAATAGAGACTCATATGGTTATGGTTACCTGTGTGATTTATTATTATGTTCTTTACATGCATTCACATGTGTAATGTTTGGTTACTATCTAATTTAACTTGATTGATTTATTTTTGTTTATGAAACATTGGTTATTATTAATTCCCAAATAATGCAAGATAATTAATTATTACTATGTTATTATTATCAAAACTCTTATATGAATACAATACATTATTTTGTACACATGAAGTATATCATAGCTATCTTTATATTGAGCATGTTCTGATACTTTAGGAACCTCTGATAATAATGGTGCAATGAGTGTGGAACACTCCTTTTTGAATAACTTATACTAAGATGGTTATCAGGGTAGAGAGATTTTGAGACATGGTTAAACTAAAGGATATGTAATTTTGTAGAAGAAGAATCAAAATAGAATGGTCTTACCATATATGAAATCATTTGAGAGGATATTTATGGAGATATTTATGAAATTTTCTAGTGTGAGTTTCCTAAATTACTAGCTAACTAGTTAGCCCAGTTGGAATATTATTGACTCAACCCAAAAATAGAAAAAACTATAATCTAGATTGAAGAAAAGATAGACTGATTACAAAAAATGGAAACTGATTACACAAGAGTGATAGATCATTGGGTTGTTACTATAGTAGATGGATATATAATTGGGTTTATAACATAAGAATATATAGTTTTCAAATATATGAAGGAATTGTTTATCAAAGGAATTCATGGTAATTTTTTTCAATGATTACCTATCCTTGTGAAGACGTTGGTTATGGAAAATGCCATGGTGCCTACTCCAACCAATATGGAGTAGTCACTTCAGGCATATGGGGGTATGTGCAACATGATAGTGAATGATTATTAGATGGTTGAATAAGGCTTAAATATAAATCTAGAATGGAGACATGAGGGAATAAAAGTTAAAAGAATACTCTGGATTCAAAATGTGAGCTACAACAATAGAATATATGAAGTAAACAAAATAATACCCAGGTAGCTATGAGTAGAGTTAAGAGTAGTAGTAAAATATATGATGAATGAGTAGGAAGATGTGATGTGTGAGATGAAAGAAAAAAATGAAAGATGAAGAAAGACAAGATGAAATAATAAGATGAATGCTGACAGAAAGAAAGAAGTGATAAAAAATGAGAGGAAAACGATATTTTCAAAGAAGATGGCACGAATAGTGTAGAAGTAGAACAATTAGATGATAGATGTAGTGTGCAATTATAATAATGTGTATCATCAAAATAAAGACAAAAGTATTAAGAAAAGAAGTAGAACAAAGTCATAGGGTAATTGTAAGTTCAAGCTTAAAAGAAGAAGTCACTAGAAATAATCATTCAATATAGAAAAACACTTCCTCACATCTCAATTTATTATATTCTACCATAGTTTTTCAACTAGGCTAATAGGAAGATAGTAGTTGGGAAGGCCCATTTTTATAAAAAGTACATCATTGGGATACTAAAATTGAAACAACATCAATTCATAAGCTTTGAAGGCCATAAGTTTTATTGAAACCAAGTAGATAAAATAAGGAAACATAGAAAAATAAAGTGTACAAGTTGACTCTCATAATGTGTAGATAAATATTCATAGTGTATAAGTAGGATCGTATAGAATGTAGCTTCCACATATAATAGTTGCATAATAGATCCCCTTGACACCAGTTTACATAATGGGTGTTCTAGGAACATTTATAAATTTGGTGACATATGACGGGTCTGTGGACGCTAAATAATACTTACTAACATGTGAGATGAAATGGAAGTTAAGGGTATTATTGATGAGGCTATCAAGAAGTGTGACTTAATAGGGGCACTAAATAGAATAACACTTGAGTTTATGTACTACAAATAAATTATGGAGGTAAGAATACAATAGGTTAAAGAATGAATTATCATAGAGTTTAAGATAAAGAAATATACAATTCAAAATATTCAAGACTTGAAGGAAATTAGGCAGAAGTAGGGAGAATCAATCTATGACTATGATCACAGGTTCTCTGACGTTATGAATAAGGTGGAATTTTACTTAGTAGATAAAGATAAAGTAGCATAGTTTGTCTAAGGAATACATTTTATAATTACATTTACTATAGTTCGAACTCAATATGCTTCTAAATCAGATGTTAGAGTTGCTACTCTATAAGTGGAGAAAATTTAAGACTATGGGGAAGCTCCCATCATGGGTTTTAAGATTGAAAATACATTTCAATATTATATGAATAGGATGGAAAAATATCATGAGGTAGATAAAGCCAATCTATATCTATGGTGTATGGAGTATGAGAAAGAAGGAGATTATAGGAATGATTATCCTAATACCAAGATAGAGTTATGTGAAATTTGTAGAGTAGTAGGGCATGCAAAAATTTAGTGCCATCTCCTACAATTATATGTCAAAATCCCATAGAGTTTATATTGTAATTTATCTAAGTCACATAATCATGATGAAAGTTTATGAGCTTAAAGAAGACATTACAAAGAATGTGTTTACCATTTCTATGCAGCAAGTATCCTCAACAAAGTAGATGATTCCAGGCCTAGAGGTTGATAAGGATTGTGTGACCCAAATAGGTCCATAATGGATTCCTAGTTTACCTTAGTATTAGCCTCAAGGTTTTGCTATTTGGACCCCTCCTTCATCAAGCTAAACACTAGAATCACCACAATACGAGTATGCATCACCCTAGAATCCATAATGATGTAGTATAAGCAAACTATTTAGACCCCACTAATTGTAAAATAAAAATTTAGAATTGGATATAATAACCAACAATATTAGCATTGGAATACAACATAGAAATAGGGAGGTTATAGAGGAGGTTATCAGTCAAATAAAGGAGGATTTAGGGGAGGATACAGAAGGGCTTACCAAGATGGAAGAGAAATAATTATCAATGCCATTCATTGTAATGTTACTTGTGTGGAGAGTATAACCATGTGTAATGTAATTTCCCTTTGAATCCATAAAGACAATATTACTATGCATATTGTATAATATATGAGCATAATGAGATAGAAGACTATCATATCTTAGAAAATTAAATAAATTAAAAGGTCATTAAGAATGTTAACATGGTGAATGCATAACCTAGGGAGGATGCATTCTTGAATGTCGTTACAAGACACCAACACATAGGGAGATAATTGCCTCCTATTGAAATGCCTCAGGACCAGGGAATTTGGAAAGCAAAATAGGAAAATAACCCAAACCCAACTATATAAAAGGGGATCATGCATGAAGTTGCATAGATGTTAAAAAATATCTAATACCAAGACACTACTGAAGGAGATATTGTAATAATAGATGCCCAAATATGTTAGGATGGAGTTGTTACTATGCTTATAGATTTATTGAAGCTTTTAAGTATACTATGTAATGAAGAAATCTCTCATAACATCATAAAATTTCTACATAATTTACTAGAGTGTGCACAATGAGGGCAATAAAAGACAATTTTTTTTTGGTATGTCAAAACAAATAAGCCATGGGATTTAGAAGCATGAATTGATATTGAAATTACAGGATACAAAATTTCAAATGTTGTCTTTGAGTTTAGAAGCATGGTCAACATGATACCTAGGTCTACATGGGAGGCTATTGGATAATCAGTTTCAAGTTACAACCCAATAACCTCGAGGTTAGTATACTATGGAAGAGTTGATCCCATTGTTAGATTAGAAGATGTTAAGATCAAATTTTTAGAACTGAGCCTATGAGGTGACTTTGAAGTCATTAATATGAAGACAACATCAAACATTACCTTTCACTGATTGGCAAGAAATGGGCATATGATGGGAAGATGACTATCAATACTATGAAAAATCAACTAGAGGCACATCAAGGAGATAAGATATTAATCATCCATTTGAAGAAGGTGTATAAACCCTACATTATTCTAGACAAACTAGACTCTCCTTACATTGTACAAGAAACTAGTTGAATAAAGGTAAACTCTGAAGAGAATTCGAAAGCTTTACACACAACTGAATGCAACTTATTAAATGAGCCTACCAAGCCTTAGGTACAATATTTACTCACTCAAAAATTGATGAAATATGAATAATGGAAAAATAAGTAATTACTCAGCCATTGGTAACCCAATTTATCATAGTGGATTATGCATCCATGTTTGTTGAATCCCCTACTCACTCAAAATTTGATTTTCTCTATCAATAAGATGATTATATGTAGTATTATATAGATCTAATTAGAGAATTCACTTTACCTTGGGAAATAACTTCATCTATTAGTGAGTACTTAGATATGCTCTACTTAACCAAGCTCATGGTGATCATAAAATCTAACCTATGAGGATAGTCTTCACCCATGAGAGACAACTTCCTTCGTACTATGAAACCAAAGATATCAATAAATTCATTATGTGCCTACAAGTCCATGTACCTACAATTATTCAGTGGGTTAGTGACTTGAATTATGTTTTGAATGGAGTTGTAGTGACATGGTGGGAAGTTCATAGAGATGATCAACTTGATTGGGATGATGCGTGAAAACTTATGATTATCAAATTCCAACCACCATAGGTTATTAAAAGTAATTGGCCTTTATTTTATGAAGGTAAGTTCCCTAAAATCCACATCCAAAAATATGTTTAGGACTAGACTAAAGAACATGTGGCACAAAAGTATTAGGTTCACATATTTCATTACACACTTGCCCCTTTACCATCAATATGGTATATGCAACAAAAACATACAAGGGAGACAAAGCATTAGGCATAGGTACATAGTGACTTTATACAAAAATTAGTTTTTGAATATGAGAACCCTATAGTTCATAATTCACTACTAAAAATTAAATATTTTTTATGCCATGGGTGTGTAAAAGACCTAAGTACCATGATGAAATCCACTACGTAGAAGAATGCATCTTGTGATCTAAATACAACATTAAAAATTTATAAAGCTTACAAGATGGAAGACCAATCTCTCATGTAGTCATGCCATCAAATACAAGATGAAGAGGAGGAAATTGAAGATTTAGATATTGATGGTGATATTGATCTGATTAATTTGTTTGAACCTGAATGATCAGTAGAACCAATAAAGGACCCAGTTGCACCTATTAAAGAAGAGAAGATACATAACATAAAAATTATAGAATAAGAAGGGAAATTAATGTTAAAAGAATATATTTCTGAGGAAAAGTGCAAGATTTATTATCAGCCTATGAAAAATCATGTGGAAAACATCAACAGTGAGGAGATTCCCAAACTAGCACATATAGGTGACTATTAGACTAAATCCAAAGCTTTAAAAGCCATGCAAATTCTATAGGATTAACAAGATGTGTTTTCCACTAAGTTTTTAGAGATTAGAGGATTCAATCCATCCTTGGGTGAAATGCATATTTAACTCAAGGAGTGTTCATGACTTATAAATAAATAACCCTACAAGTTGAATCAAAACATGAAGTTGAAAGTGAAGTTTGAACTTGATAGAATGCCAGACACAAGTATAATCTATCTTATAAAAAAGATAGATTGGGTTAGTCCCATGGTAGTGTATCCTAAGAAAAGAGGAAATATTTCATTATGTGGTGATTATAAAATTTTTAATGATGCATGTGTGAATGATCCATTTTTGATTCCCTTCATAGATGAAGTTTTGGAATCTATTATAGGTCATGAAGTCTACTCTTTCATGTATGGCTTTAATAGCTATCATCAAATTCACATCAAAGAAAAAGATAGATATAAAATAACTTTTTCCATGGAATGGGGATCCTTTGCATATAAGGTAATGCCATTTGGCCTCAAGAACACACCTATCCTTTCTTCTCGAGTAATGGTGATTGCATTCAAATATTTCATTCACAACTTCTTGGAAGTATATCTTGATGATTGGGAAGTCTTTCATTTATTTAAAGAACATTTTTCTAAGTTTTTATTCATGTTAGAATGTTTTTGATATTTTTGCATTGCCCTAAATTTAAAAAAGTGCTTATTTTTTACACCTTTTGGTGTCCTGCTATGTCATGCAGTGTGCAGTGAAGGCATTTTGGTGGACTAGGACAAAATTGTAGTCATTTTGAGTATGCTTCCTCTAGTCATCTCCATGGAAGTGAGATATTTTCTTAGCCATATAGGGTACTATTAGAATTTTATCAAGGTATATGAAACTATTTCATCTTCATTGGAGTATTTACTGCACAAAGGTGCAAATTTTGTCTAGACTTTTGAGTGTTGGGTATTCTTCATAGAATTAAAGTAGAGACTAGTCATTATGCATTTTCTCATCTTTCTAGATTGTATCGAGCCATTTAATTTTCATGTTGATTCTTCTGGTATTGTTATTAGTGTTGAGATTACACAACTAAGAGATGGTGGACTAGACCACCCCATACATTTTCTAAGATGAAAATTATCTGATGCAAAAAATAATTACATGACAATTGAAAGGGAAGTACTAGCTATTGTGTTTGAACTATATAAATTCCTCCACTATATTCTTGCAACACCATTTGAAGTTTTCAAGGATCATCAAGATATTCTACCTTGTCAATAAGTTGATGCTTGGAGAATGTAATTCTAGATGGTTGATGTTATTTAAATAATTCTAATTTTACATTAATGTCAAGCTAGGAAGAGAAAATGTGGGGATAGATCATCTTAGTTGCATCTGAAATAGAAAATAACCTAAAAAAATACATGAATATTCTCTTGATACCCATCTATTTTACATTTTTATGATTCCCAAAATTTTTGAAGCAATTGATAACTTCCTAGAACAAGGAGTATTTCCTACGCTCCACCAAAAAAGAGACAAGAAGCAATTTGTCACCAAAGCTTTTCCATATACCATTATAAATTGTCTTTTGAATCATTTAGTGAAGGATGATGTATTTCTCAAGGTAGTTTTGTAACATGAACAACCATAGCTCTTATAGAAGGCACATAAGGAATAGTAGGAGGTCATTTTTTGAGAGAAGCTACTGCATCAAAATTGTTATAGAGTGGGTTATGGTTGTTGAACCTTTTTTAGGATGCACATAGAGTAGTATAGCATTATGATGTTTATCAATGCATGGGTAAGCCACTAAAAAAAGATGAAATGACCCTATATCCTTTGTTATCTAAATAACCTTTTGAACAATAGGGCATTGACTTTTTAAGACCTATCAATTCATTGAGTAAATGCAATAAAGCAAGGTATATTTTTACTACAATATATTACTTTACCAAATGTGTTAAACCTATTGTGACACCTAGATATGTGTGAAGGATGAAAAAAAATTCCTTTAGGAGAATATTATTACAAGTTTTTGATGCCCCATTAATCTCATTATCAATTGATGGACACACTTCTCAAATAATACCATCAAAGCCCTTACTGAATAATTCATGATTTCTCAACATAAAAGTATTGTGTATTATCCACAAGCTAATAGTCAAGTTGAGGATTCTAAAAGAGTGTTGACAAAAATCTATGATGTCAAGAGAGATGATTGGGAAGATTGCATTCTTATGATTCTTTAGGCATATTTCATGCACTATAAGAAGGCTACAAGTTTTACTCCATTCCATTTGATCTACTATTTTGAAAAAGTTATACCAATGGAATATTTAGTATTTAGTCTGTATATTACAATGTTTATGAGACTAGGGTATCATGAGTCTCTCACTAATAGGCTCCTCAAACTCAATAGGATAGATAATTATCAATGCAGAACATCTTGGATGTAGGAGGGTCATAAGCAGAGACAAAAAGCATGGCATGATAGGAATCTATGCCATAAGGAATTTCATAAAGATCAACTAGTTTTGTTATATGATAGTAACTTTAGAGCATTTCTAGGTAAATTATAGATTAGATGGAAAGTGCCTTACGTTATACATGAAATATCATAGCAATGAAATGTTATTTTTAGATATCTATATGGAACCATTTTGCTAGGGTGGGTGAATGGTTACTGGCTTAAGCTTTACCACCAATAGTCTTAATTTATCTCTTTCTACTAAATGAGTGGGTGATCAGTAACATTAAATATATTTGGATTTCCTGTCTTAATATGTTTTTTTATGAATTTCTTTTCCTATGTGTATGTATGTACATTTTTATATGATTTGTTCAATAGATTTTGGGAATCAAAATAACAAGTAAAGCATGCACCAACTGTGCATAAAATAATTTAGGTGTGCCATCATAGATGTCATCAAGATCAAAAGAAAGAAATTAAGTTTGGGAAATATATGGTCAAGTCACATTAACTAAGATATTCACTGTATAATAGTCATACCCAAGAAGTTAATGCTAGGACTAAGGTTTGATTGACCTAATCTTTACCAAATTGGTGGTTGGTCAACATCATTTACCTATACTCTAGTATGGATAACAAATAACATAATGGTGTATCTCAACACATGTGCCAATGACTAACTATCTTAATTGTTAGATCGGATAAGATTTACCACATCAAGATTTGCATTGATGTCAAATGGACATCTCAGCATGGCATTTATGTAGAAACCAACATGCACAAAATCTATAAAGGCATAAGGTTCCAAACCAAGTCTATAATTCATCCTTCCAAATATTTTCACAAGCTAAAATTTTAAGAACTAAGCTACTTTTAACTATATAGAGAGCCGAAAGCTTTTCATTTTCATTACTAAGTGATCATAGATCATTTACAACTCATTAAGAGTTTGAAAGATGCTAAGAAAAAAAATGGGCATTAACCTTGTGCTTCATCAAACAAAATTCACTAATCTAAAGCCCTTCAATTATCTTTAAATGGTAGAGTAGAAAACATTTCAACCAGATCCCATTGATGTTTTAAAACCATCAGCTTTTGTAGTCCTCCATCAATTCTATAACACAGACATTGAGTGTCTGATTTACATGCCTACTTTTGGTGACTTGGGGGAGATTGTGCAAATTTAAAATTGCTCAGCTGTTATAATGACAACAACATCTACATTAGGCCTAACACCATGATAGTCATTAATAAATAAGTAATGGTTTGAGATTTGGGCATGCCTACACGAGGAGATTATCTTACCCCATACAAGAAGATAATGCCTCCTATCCTTTAAGAGGTCAAAGACTTATATGTTTTTGGATCCAAAGGAATCCAAATGAAATAAATTTAAGATGAGCTAGTCTGCATCCTAGTAGACTACATCACACGAAGGTTTTGGTAGACCACCAAGTCTACAAAGTAAATTCTAAAAGGATTCATGGACATTGCACACTACATGATCTACCATAATGATAATTTTAATTAGCATGAATACTTTATTCAAGATCTATTGATAAGCATTGAAAAGTGATGCATGACTTATATTCATACTTTCTAGTAGCAATTCCTCATCTTTCTACTTTGTTTCACTCAATGCAAGTCCCTGAAAGAGAGGTGAAAATCAACATCAAATACTATATAATGAAATAATTATGCAACTTATTATGGACACCTGAGCATGGTGCGCTATCCCATGAGTTTATGTTTAAGATAGGGCAGGAGTACTTAGATCTGATCACCACACATCATTGGGTGCTACCAGATGTCATGCAATACTTAGGGAAACATGTTGTTGTCACTTTACTAAAAAAATGTGTGTTCATCCATATTCATGAGTTGTTGAGGTCACCATTTGGACCTCTCTAATTCTTTTTTACTACAACCATGGCACATGCCAAAATTGCCAAGTAGAAAGCCTACATAGACAGGCATGTGACACCACTCCAAGCTATACCACCTAGCACAATAGTCCCTATATTACAAAAATAATAAGAAGCCACCACTTCATCATTGTAGAAAGGAAAACACAAGCTCTCCACTAATAAAAAATCAATATATCCCCTATTAAAGCACAAGATAAGGATCACCACAACCTAGCTTAATGACCCTAAGGTGACCTTGATTGCAAATTTATGTGATTTAACTCAGATGAGAAGGAGGTTTACTAGGTAATGGTTACAAACATGGTAGGATATTTTTATGACAAAGAAGAGAATGAATTCTTCTTTTCGAAGGTAGTGCACATGGTCTAAGTACATAATAAGGTTATTTTGATTCTATGGGTAGAACTACCATCAAGACCTACATCTATCATGGTCAAAACTATGTGAGAAGAAGTTGAGCAGATGAAGTGAAGGGTTGACTTCTTCCATTATAAATATTCAACCATTTTCATGGCTATAGACATCTTTATAAAACTAACAAAAAGTCTATAGGAGTCCCTAGTACACAAGCCAAGAACTAGGCACGAGGTTATGGTCTCACTTACCCTTGAAGACTACACATTTGGCTAGATATCCATGGTGCATGAAGCAAATCCTTTATCATATTCAACTTCAACACCACTCAAATGTAGGTTGGTTACCCTAGGGTGAAATAAATCACATGTTTCCAATTCCATGATCTATCCAAGTGATTATCCACCTTCATAACAAGCCTCAGAGGTTAAAGATATCATACTAGACCAACCTACAGAAGAAAAAACAAGAATCATGGGAGGAAGTAGCTTGCATTGTAGAATAATGAGTCAAAAAAGAGGTGAAGAAATGCCATAAAGAGCAGGCTCACTAACAACATGCTCAATAAGCAAGTCAACAAGTTAAATAAGTTGAGGCCACACAAAAGGCCAAGATGTAGTGGTTAACTAATAAAAAGATATTGAAGTAGTCAAGAAGCCACAATAAGCTTTTGATGTAGCCAATCAGGTATAGGAGGCACATCAAAATAAGATGAATGAAAAATAGAAGAACAAAGATGCTGAGATCACTACCAAGGCCAATGCTAAAGAGGATAAGCAATAGCATGATGTAGTAGCATAGGAAAATCAAGATATGTAGGATGCCATGCATGCATAGTAACAAGTTAAATAAGTTGTAAATAATAATAAAGAAGAGGATGAAGCCTTACATAAAAAATAGTCCCAAGCATAGGAATAAAAAGCAATAGCAGCCAAGGCACAAGTTGACTAAGTGGCAAAAGAACAAGCTATGACTAAACAAGCCAAGGCTACTACACTATAGGACCAGAAGAAAGAATAAAAATGTGCACAAAATTTGTTGGAGGAAGAACAGATAAAAAATAAAGCTATGCAAGATGATATTAATAGGAATGTAGAGGAGGATGCTAAAATAAAATAGGTTGAGGAAGATTCATAGTAACTCAATATTATAACAAAGGCTACAACATAATAATAATAAGTTACTGAGAAATATCAAGTTGGATCAAATTAGTCAAAATAAAAAGAAGAACCATTTATAACCCCAACAAGTACAAAAAAACCAACATTGCCTTTGGGAGGATTCTATCTATGGAATGTCCCAACTATTAGTGCTCAATGCACCACCTTTTCTCTTCTACTTGCATTCATGCCACAACTTTAACCTTGAACAACTACAAGAACATTGAGAACATTCCCCCTCTAGTAAGAAGCATCATTGGATGTCTCAAAACTACCTTTGAAGAAATAATTAAAGGGAATGATAACATTTCATGAGTACATTGCATAGAAGGTAGAATATTTAGAATAAGAAATGGATCAATCCAAGGATGATAATGTTGAATTAAAGACTTGCCCACATGAATATTCCAAGATTATCTAGTATCTTATACCAAGTTGGTCACTTGAGCAATTGGGGACCAAGTCTTGTTTGATCAATGTAGATTCAAGACACTTGTCTTTGAGTTAACCAAGGACTGGTGTGCAACATAGAAACTCCACATAGTCATCACATTAGGGAAGTATGTTAAGACCAAGGATATGACTCTCATCAATTTGTAGATAAATATCAAGGAATGCTTGATAATACTACACTTCAAGCACAATAGGTTACACACAACTTACTGGACTAGAAGTGGAAATTGGATACTTAGCCAAATCTAGTATAAATTTTTTAAAGGTCACCACCACCAAAGCAATTGTGGTTAGAAACACTACCATTATGAAGCAGAAGGATGGAGTAATATAGGAGTGACTCAATGTTAGGGAAAATGTGCATGATAACCTCCTGAATTGGTAGAGTCAACTTTTGTGTAGTTTTTTCATTGACCTCTAAGCTTAATGCCATGCAAACAAGATGGAACAACTAAGTGGTAAGATTCAGACAAGGTTCAGAAACACCAAGACATCCTTGAGCATAACTAATGATGTTAATCTCAATTAGATTATTAATGCACCCTATTGTGGTTGATCCAATAATTGATGCTAGACTGACATACCTATAAGACAAAAATGACTCCCTTTTATAGCTTAGTCACCCATATTTTCAACACACTTTCATATCAGCCACCTTTATAACTCTAGTAGACCATCACTCGATGTAAGTCTATGCAATCCAAATCTAAGGACTCTTCAGTTCCATCATCACCTGTGTCTATGCCACCACCATCAAGTTAAGTACTACACATAGTATACATTTTGAAAAAATTTCTATAACATTTTGTATTGGGAATGATTTAGTAAAACAAGAAGGGCCAAGTTGGTTGAAAAACAATAAAGGGTGGTTACTTGGTTATTTCATCATATTAAAAACCCATAAAGGGTGGTAGGTTGGTATGTTATTTAGTTGAAAACCTAAAAGGATGGCTAAGTAGTGCACAAGATGTGAAAACCATAAATGACACCTTGAGTGATTATTGTAACTCTTATTGGTCTAACCATTTCTTCAATCTCTTCCCACTTGTGCATTTTAGAAGATCTTACGATGTTGTCTCATCCTGAGATAATGTTTTAAGTCTATGAAAGTGTTGGTATAATAATTTGGATAGTAAATTTGTGAAGGATATTTGTCTCATATTCATGCATTATGTACTCATTTTGTCATGTATAAGTCTATTTTGTCCCATCTTCATGACTTGTAATAGGTTATATTATGAATAGGCTCCACATTTGGCTCCAAGTATGAGAATAATATGAACAACCATAGACTAAAAATGTCTATATATACTTTTGAAGAGATCAATAGAGATTCATCTGGTTATGTTTACCTATGTTATTTCTTACTATGTTCCTTGCATGCATTCTCATGTATAATGTTTAGCTAATTACTATCTAATTCAACTCAAATGCTTCATTTCTATTTATGAAATATTGATTTTTGTTAATTCCTAAATAATGTAGTATAATTAATGCTTACTATATTCTTGATATCAAAACCACTGTATGAATACAATACACTATTCTGTGCACATGAATAATATCATAGCTATCCTCATCCTTAGCATGCTTTGATGCTTCAAAAACCTCTGCCAACACATATTTAGGTGAATGATGCACCAAAGGAAGTGATCCTTCTTAGGATTAGTAATGGATATATATTTTTTGGAAAATTAAAGTTTCCACACTTACTTATAAGAATGATTTTTTGATGAACATTCAATGAATCCACATGAATGTGCTATGGATAAAGAAGTTGATAACAAAGATGGGGTTTATACCATTAAAAATGGGTTTCAACAGGACACTTACAATCTATCCGCCATCTTGTGGGTGTTTTCATGCTAATTTTATAAAGGTGTTCATATCTAATGTAATTTTGAATACCCATAATTGACTTCTAATTGTTATTCAACAATTGAAATTTATCTTGAAATATAGGCCATGTATCAAGTCCTTGAAAGTTTATAAAATAGATCTAAGATATTCCTATTTCCCTTCCTGAAGAGTGATAGGAATTTTATGCAAAGGATGAATAAAAATGGGAAACCATAGTAAGAATAAACTATAAACTACCATAGAGAATGTAGATTTAGAGAAATCCTAGATTTGAAGCAATCCCCATCCCATCTTAAGTGATTTTTTTATTATTTCCCAAACTTTCAAATGCTCAAATTAGGAACATATACACGCATATCATGGAAGAGTTGCTTGAAACATTTAGGTGATAGGACCAATTATTGGGAAAGGTTTAATTTATAAGTTGTTCAAAATAAGAAGCCCATTTAATTTTTATTTTATATTTTTCAAGAATGATTTAATCATTTCTATTTAAATATTTTTATATATTATTTGTTTTATTATTGTTAGGGAAAGTAATTAAAAAATTTAAATATTATATACTTTCTCAAATTGATTAAAGATATTATTTTTCAATAAAGTAGATATTATATT
Source organism: Torreya grandis (assembly GCA_037957365.1). Classification (NCBI taxonomy): domain Eukaryota; kingdom Viridiplantae; phylum Streptophyta; class Pinopsida; order Cupressales; family Taxaceae; genus Torreya; species Torreya grandis. The sequence continues at coordinate 1,768,548 of JARHVA010000312.1, read as the reverse complement.
AAAATATATAAAACTTTGAATAAATATTACATATTTTCATGTGAAATAGATTTTAAAAATTTAGCCTAACATGTACAATCCTATGTTCCAATAATTAATGTACATAAGCATCCAAGCACTACAAATAAATTATGTGATATTAATATTGGAAGAATTTTATCCAATGTTAGACAAAAATAAAGACCACATTAGATGCATTTACTCATTATGTTTCAACTACCATCTTTAAATTAAAATTATGTATTTACAAAATGTAATGTTTACAACTATTAAGTCTCACTAGAACATCAAAAAAAATATAATAAGGGATGGGGACCAAATAATGTAACCCCTAACTTTAGGGGTCCATAAATCTATATATGATAATTATATTGAACATATAAATTACAGTAAAAGACACCTTGTGACTTCTATTTACTAATTATTTAATTTTTGTGGTGTTTTAATTTCAAATAATGGCATATTGAGGTATTTTTTAATACATTAAGTTTTTAACACCTATTTTTCAAATGGTCCAATGCTATGAGATTAAAACCTAATTATTGATTCTGGTTTTTCCCTTTATTGGAATTTGTGTATTCAATGTTATGATGGCTGTAAAATTAGTGGATACTATATCTAATTTGGGCACTTTTAACTATTAATTTTTATTGACCATGGTAGTAAGGAAAAAATGCTTCAATCATATATAAAATTATTTCCTTGTAAGTCACAACTATCATAATGTCTCTGCCTTTTTTGTTTTTGCACTGTTCATGTTTGCCTCTAAGTTTATTTTTTGTTTACATTGTTCATTGCTTAACTAAATTAGATATACAATGAGTAGATTCAAACACATGGTTTAATTTTTAAAAGTTTTGATTTCTTTTAAAAACATGTGTTTTATTATATTGTAATAATGAGAGTGAATGGTCTTTATAGGTTTGAAAACCATTACAAAAAATAATCCAAATAGAAGGAAAGGTTAAAATAGTAAAGGCTAGTCATGATAAATATCTCTTATTCAATGTTTCATCCTCATTGTAATGCTTTTCATCGTCTAAATACACCATTTAAATTTAATGCTTGGAGAAAATTAGATATATTTAATTTTAGATATTTTTTTCTCTAAATTCAAAAGTTTTAAGTACTAATATGGAAATTTTAAGAAGGTTTTAGAATTTTTTATTGTTTCCTTTGCTATAATTATAGTCAATGTTTTTTCTATCTTATGTAAATTTTTGAACACCACACTCTTGTCACAAGTATATCACCAAGGACACAAGGGATTCAATAAGACACTATTTTGTATCATTTTGTGAATTATGATACCCACCCATAGTGGAGGGTGATACCATGCCTCAATAACCAATACAGACAACTGCAATTGTTTCCAAAAGGATTTTTTTAAATATCAGTGTGAGAAATGCACTACTAAATATAGATTTTTTATTTTTTAGTGGAGCTTATTTTATCGCAAGTACACCCAATTCACAAATTTTGAATGTGGGTAGAGTATCCATGGGATTTTACATGGGGATTAACTCCATGGAAACCCCTCTCTAAATTTTAGAAGCTTCATTAGCCAAAATAAGAATATATTTAGTTAATACAAATTATTCTCTCATCATAAGTGGCCAATTTATATTATATATCATCAATACTTATTTTATTAAAAATTTAATTGGATATCATTAAATGGGTGGAGTTTCAAGGGTTCATGCTCTTATTCAATTTTTGTTGATTTTATTTTTACTTGAATCTACTCATTGACTGAATTCAAATTATATATAAGATGATTCTATCAAAGTTGTGAATAAAAGCATTAAAAAAAACTATTGAAAGTGAAAGTAAAGTATTGAAGGAATAAACATAATCTAGATCAAGGTAAGAGTTATCTAGATGAATCAATGATTCCTTATTAGAGTGATATATACCATAATTTTTAGTGTTATTTATTAATTTAGTATTATTTTAAAATATTCTTTTCTTTCCAAAATTATAATAACTTTACCTAGAATATGAGATATAATCTTATTTTGTCCATTAAGATCCACATTTTAGAATTCAATGACCATTATTAATTGATGCCATTGGTTCTTAATTAATGTGATTACAAAAATTTTCTATGTCTATTTTTATTTGTCTTATGTATATATTTATGAATACTATCTTTACTTAAATTTAAAAAAACAACAACAATTGTTTTTTATCAATTAACTATATTATACATTACAATGAAAAGATAAAGACTAACCACTATGTGGATTTATTGTAAATTTAATATATTATTTCTTTACTTGATTTATACTATTACAAAAGGTAGTATGAAAGTATGATTGTTTATATGATGTTACAGATGTATCCAAAGATAAATAGGGCTTTATTTTTTATGCAGGGCTAGCTAATGGACAACATGTAGTCATATGCATCAATGGATAAAATTTTGATGAATTTTGAGATGCATTTAAGATCCATGGACCAAATATCAACATATGTGGTGTTAGGTCCATCCTAGAAAGTGGTTAAAAGTAAAATGATTTCAAAAAAGTTGAATTTGAAATAAAATATGGGAATAAGAGGTTTTTGTTGAATATTAATGTCTACATAATGTACCAACTTTGACATAGATATGAGAGTTAAATACATGCATATATAAAATTATAGATGTTTGGCCCGCAATTTTGGATAAGTGATTTTAGGGAATAACTAATGTGGAAAGGCACAACGTAGAAGATCATGGTATGGAAGGCCATGACATGGGTGTCCATGACATTGAAGGATCAAGTTTTGGGGAATAAATGTGAATTTTAAATGGAGAACCCAAGAATGAAGGAATTGAAACTTAGTGGAAGACTTGGGTAGAACACAAAAAATGGATAATAGTTATGGAGTGATTCAAAGGAACATAAGAGAATAAGTCAAACATGAATCTAGCACCAACCCATGAGAAGATAGGTACTCAACAATGAGGATCCAACTTTGAAGAGAAAATATAAGGGTAGAAAGGCTTAGGTCCTTAGGAACTTAATAAAAATGGATGGACAAAGACTCAAATTTATTGATGATTGTTGACAAGTAGCCTTGATTGCAATTACTTTTATAACTACTTGGTTAGGGGAACCAACTATAAATACCCCTATGATGTAATTTATAATTTTGTTATTTAGTTGGATGTATTTGATAGAATTTATATGAGTTGGTTACATAGTAACTCTAAAAATATGTATTCTTTAAATATCACTTATGAATACGATGAATGAAGCTTGTGTTGAATTATTACTATTATTCAGTTATCTATAGAGTTAATGTTGTTATTCATCATTTATGCCATCTTTTTATTTTTATCACTTAGTAATGAGCATATGCTAAGTTAGATATGGATTTAATAATGAGTTTAGTACTATTTATGTTTTTGAGCACCCTTTTCTAAGAATTTGGACAAACACACCCTTTCACAAAAAAACAAATGAGAACCATTCCCTCACTGCATGCTTTGGGTGAGCGTGTAAGAATTTGTTCTTATGTAAAATGGAAGTGTGCTAGTACATTAGACTCTTATCACTTAGGTACACACTTCGGTAAAGTCATACCCATGTAGAAGAAAAGAACCTCAAAATTTTGGTTTCATTTTTGGGACTCATAGCACTTACTTGTGTGATGGTGGAAGACACTTGAATGATTGTCTCTAGAGAATATTAAATGATGGTTTATTAGCATAGAAGATGACTTTACATACCATTTATTGAACTAGGAATGTTCTCACACACATGAGTAGAAAATAATTTTTAAAACTCATTATATGAGATGTTCTTTGTAGAAGTGCCTATTCATATTCATGCTTAGATTGTGGCATATGCATAAGACCAGTTGAGGAATTATGGATGGAACACACCATGGTCACTAGAATGTAAGTCAACTTTAGCATTTTTGGGAGTGGCATAGACTTGTGTTGTTAATGTTTGGTGGTATATAAATATGAATAGTTACATATTATAATATGTAGTCTCAACATATTCCTATCTAGAGGAAGCCTAGTTTCACTTCCTATGAGAATTATCTCATAGATATTTTAGACACTTTCTATTGAAATTGAGAATCTCTTATTAGATTATGGACTTGAAAGTTTCTCCATGGACTACTAAACTCTCTCTCACATAAGTAGTGTGGTTGGTGGGGAAATGGAGGGGCACCTTTTAAAGTGAAATTATTGGTTCAATAGGGTATCTAGTTAGTAGTAATTATGGAATCATAAATATTAGGAAGCTCAATGAAGGGCTATGAGTGGAAGTGATATATGGAGAGGATGGGAGGACTCAAGAAGTGTTGTAAGGGTTTACATGGAAGTGGAAGAGAATAGTGAGGACACCGTAACCATATGATCACACCTGATGTTATCATAATTATGCATGTGAGAATAAAGTTAGGTACTAGTGACTGGAGAACCTAGATTGGATAGGCTGAGTTCCCCACCCATAGCATGTGATCATGATCTTGAGTTGGATGACATATTGTACGTAATTAGGATGTATGTATATATATATATATATATATATATATATTCTAAAATCAAAAATTAAACTTGTGAGAGATACATTTGTAGACCAATATTTACATAATAGTTTCTTGGCCATTTGTTTTCCTTTACAAGATAATTCTATGGCCCAATTTGGAATGCTTAGTAGACCAAGCATAAGTAGTAGGCAGAGTTTTAACCCAACTATATTTAATTATCCTACCTTGGTGCCTAACATATTTGGGGCTTTTATTTTTATAGGAGGCATGCAAGGTGGTACCAGTGGTGGTTCATTTAGAGGAACTAGAGGAGATGTACGAGGTAGTGTTGGACCTCTCCCACATGGTCAAGGAGGGACACGAAGTGCCTCATAGTAGATCCCATTTCAATCTCCTCAACTTCCCACTATTTATTATGAGTTGACACTCTACATGCGTTAGTATTATGATGTGAGAATGCTATAAAATATGTTCATAAGTGTGAAATTATTTGGTGAGTACATGGCATTACCTCTTCTAAATGAAAGGAAACATAGTTTTCTACCATTATTCAAGACCACATGCACAAGTGGTACCAAAATTTTGATCCTTAGTGGGTTGTGGTGAATTATGACCAACTGAAAGCAACATTTCTATAGGAATTTGATATCTCAGAGTTTGAACAATAGATCATAGCTGCCTTGAAGAACACTAAGCAAAAACTCACTAAGATCATATGTGAGTATGATGTGAATTTTAAGATGCTTCTCTCTAAGCTATATTTTGAGATAAATGTTTCTCAACAAACCTAGTGGTTCATAGGAGGTTTATTTCTCCCCTTCAAATGAACTTTATCATAGAATATTTTCACCAACCCATATGAGGCCTTATAAGCTGCCATTGATGTTGAATCTATTATAAGTATCAAGACATGAATTATTCCCTTCGTGGAGGCTTAGATCAATTCTATGGAATCTTATCTATATAATCTCATTACATATAATTATCATGACACTCACAGTGGCTTTTGGTGTGTGGATGATGAATCTAAAGGACATAATCATAATAATTTCTCTACAAGATTATTCGAGTTGTAATAAATCAATCATATGAGATTTGCCTATAAAATCATGATGTAAGGGATTTATCTCTAATACAATGTGCCACTCAATTAAAAGTATCTACATATTGTAATATATATGATGTGTACACTCATGATACCAATGATTACCATCTCATTAGTGAAATTCATGAGGTGCACACGTGTGGTACATGTCAGACATATGTTATTAATAACCAAGATAATGGAGGAGGCTATCTTCACTTTGGTTGAGGTCAAGGACATGGAGGTGTATGTTTTCTACCAAGAACCTACTATAAGTATGGTTCCCTAGAGAACTACCAGTGTGATTGCTCGTTATATCCTACATGTTCCTTTTGTAAAAATGAATACCATCTGGAGGAGTGACATGAATTATATACTACCATAATATAGGAGAGAAATTAAAAGGGTGACAAAATGATACATATTGAGAAGCCATAATATAGACTACACCCTACTACTCCAACTAGTCCTAAAGTCAACATTACAACACAAAGTGGTGGCTAGTCCCAGTATATGTCTAAATCACCCATTGAAAAGGTTCAATGAGTGGATCCTTTCATTTCTCATTATATAAATGCTCAGTAGTAGAATGAGGTATTGCATGACACCATGAATTTGGTGAGATAACTACAAGGAAAGATCTAGTTCCTCAAGGATCAAGATGTTGTTACATGTTCTAACATGCAAAAATATATGAACCTTCATGACATGGCACATGATGAGTTTTATGAGATGTGAAAGTGACTCCTTAATGAGGATATTTTACCCTTATTATGAAATTGGCTAAGGTATCATACACCTAAGCCTACCGAGGATCATCAGTTAAACCATGTATGATGATAAGAGACTTGTATCCAACCTAGTCTAGAGGGGAATAAAGAGATATTGGTTAACATCTTTATTGATGGATGGATTATTGATTATTTATTAGTTGATATTGATTCTTATGTAAATTTCCTCACTAAGGATACATGGAAGAAGATGGAAACCCCTACTTTATAACCTTCTCCACATGTGTTATTTATGGCCAATAGGACTCATGCATTCCTTATTAGAGTACTTAAATATGCCATCATGGATATCCTCAATGTCAATTTCAAATCCAACATTGAATTCATAGAGTTGGTTAAATATGATGGATTCTTAGCTTTGTTGGGTTACCCATGGTGTTATGTGAATAATGTTTATTTAAGCTTCAAAAAGCATTATATCAATGCTGATAATGATGAATAATGTGTTATCATCCCCTTAGACCATGCTCAAGTACATCCATATGTTGAGATATTAAATTTTTATGAGGACATTAACCACATGTAGAATGTCATCGCTCAAGGTACTGAATGCATCGATCCCACACTAGATAGCATATTATGTTTAGAGGATGGATAATCTATATTTGATAGAACCGATAATGCCTACAACTATTGGGATCATGGTGAATATGACCTCAATATAAGTATATATGGATTAATATGTAGTTGATAAGATACTCCATAGAAGTACCATAAATGCCATAAATTTGTTCATCTCCTTCATGTGAAAATTATAGTTGCATGACTAGTGAGGTTAGATGAAGCTCTAAGATTCCATGGTCAAATGGAAGTTTGTGAGTTTTTAAAGTGTTTATAAGCCTTTAATAACTCTAAAATTTATTGGGTATTATTTATTATCCATTTATTCTATGGTATAACTACTCAGTGATGGAGAACTCATCATTTGAACTTGCTCATTAGGGACCGAGTTCATTCTAATCTATATCATTAATTTATCCATAATAACTACATTCATATAACCATAAGTTATAATGTCATTAGAAATCCTAAACCTCATATTGAAGCTTAAGAGACTATGTGGAAGGTAGATGAAACATATTTGCTTAAGTACTTCTAGGTTCACACATGATATAGAACTCAACACACTTGGGATAAAGTGTGGTATGTCCATGAAGAGAACCATATAGATAAATATTATTGGCATTTTATTAAGATTAATATGACTATGATGTTATCTTATTCATCTCCATGGATGGATTTACACCTCAAATTACAAGTCATGCATTAGGATATAGCAGGTGACTTAGCCCCAATTGAAGATTGCACTAGAGGCATATACAACATGTAAAAGGAGAGAATGAAAATTTTATAAGAACATAATGAGGAAGGAATAATCTCCACCATCTAAAATTTCATTAGACAATGTATTGAGAGAATAGATCTAGGAAGGTAAGAAAAAACTCCTATACTAGGTTGACAAATGTGTCGGTTTAGTTTCACCTGACCCACCTACTAATCATTTGACCTTGCATACTTAATTTGGTGAATGAAATTTCTTCAAAACCATCCACAATGAAAAAACCCCATACTTGGAGCCACTCTAGAATATCCAAAGAAATATTGGCATAGAGGAAGCACCTAAGATGGCTATTATGGGAGACTAATAGTCTGATACAGAGATCTCTAAGGTGTTTAAACTATTAAAAGAGTATCAAGATGTCTTCCCACATAACTATATTAAAATGAAAGGAGTGAATTTTTCTCTAGGTAAGATACATATAAAGCTTGTCGAGGATGCTTGACCTATAAGTAATAGGCCTTATCATATGAATCTAGACTTGTACATTCAAGTCAAGGAAGTAGTTAATAACATGTTGCATACAAGAGTCATTACTCCTATAGAAAAGTCTAAATGGGTGAGCCCCATGGTTATTAGTATCAATAAGTATGGATGTATTCAATATTTTGTGGATTATTAGGTACTCAATGTTTCTTATATAATCAACCCCTTTTTGATTCCCTTCACTAAAGATATACTCAAGGGAGTTGTTGGGTGTAAAATATATACTTTTCCTAAAGGCTTCTTTGGATATCGTCAAGTCTAGATTGTGGAAGAGGATAAGTTGAAGATCAAATTTATAACTAAGTGAGGATCATTCACTTACAATGTAAATTCTATTAGGGTTGAAAGCACTTTTTGTGTGTTTTCATGGATCACAGTCAAGGCCTTCAAGGACTTTATTCATAAGTTCTTTTAAATTTACCTTGATGAATGGATGGTTTATTTCTTAGTATGGGACCATTATTAAAATATATAACTAATCTTTGAGAACTTTTAAAACCTTTAAATTTCCTTAAATCTGAAGAAATGTGTGTTTTCTACCCCCTTTGTCATTTTACTTAGTCATGTCATATGTCGGGATAGACTCCTAGTGGATCCAGCCAAGATTGTTATTATGCTTCACCTTTTAGTGATGACCACCATGTGAGAGTTACATGAATTCCTAGGACAAAATGGATATTATAGGAAGTTTATTCACAACTATGCTAATAATTTTACACCACTAGAGGAATTGTTAAAACAAAATGGTCAGTTTGTTTGGAATAATGCTCACCAACAAGTATTGTTTACACTCAATGATAAGCTCATCACTCCCCCTATTCTCTAGTTTCATAACTAGATGAAGCATTTTTATGTACATGTTGATGCATCAATTATGATGGTAGGTTCTATCGTTGTTTAAACTAGTGAGGGAAACCTTGACCACCTTATCTATTTTTATAGTAGAAATCTTACTCCAGTCGAATATAACTACATAACTATAGAGTGTAAAACATTATCTATGCTTTACACCCTATAAATTTTCTATTAGTAATTATTGGCAACTCTATTCATCTTATTCAAAAACCATGATCCATTAAATTCCCTATAAAATAAGCTAGTATTCCATGGGCACGTTTGCTAGTAGATTGTGCTATTCTAGTATTTCTAGTTCTCAATGATGGTGAAACCTAATACGGCCAACTATGGCCCTAATCATATATCATGTATTGAATCTAGTGAACAAACATGTACCATTGAAGATGACTTATGTGACATGTATATTTTTCAATTCATGCATGTGCCTAAGGAGTTGGAAGACATCACCACCTTTCTGAATATGAATTCAGCACCAACACACCTCGACACTCAAGAAAAAAAGTAGATGGTTGTTTGTGCAACACCATTTTAGATTATAGGGGTTAACCTTTACAATCTTGGAAGGGATGAAGTGTTACACTATTACATCATGTAGCATGAATGTGCTAAGGTTCTTCAGGATGTTTATGATGGTGTTATTAGAGGACACAATGATCTTGAAGCTATAACATGGAAGGTTATTTTGGTTGGTTTATGGTGGCTTACCTTGTTTAAATATTTTAAAGATTATGAATGTGAGTGTTACATTTTATTTTGTGTGGTAAATTTGAACTAAAGGGATATTATGCCCCTTCATCCTATTTTGGCAGATAAACTAGTTAAAAAATGGGCTATTGACTTTATTGGCCCCACCAACCCAATAGGGAGATGTATCAATTTACACTATGTTATCATAGATAATGATTACCTTAATAACTTAGATAAAGACATGATAACCAAGGATTATACTACATCCACTATTGTATGGTTTATCTAGGAGAATATCATTACACAGTTTAGATGTTTATTAAGCTTGACTAGTGATTGAGGAACCCATTTCCTTAACAAGACCATCCACATATTCTTAGTTGAATTCATGATCATACACTAAAAGAATACACTGTATCATCCTCAGGATAATGGTATAGTTGAGGAATTCAATAAGATCCTACATAATACATTGACCAAGATATGTAATATTAGAGACACTGACTAGGATGATCATGTGTCTATGATGTTGTGTGTGTATCAGACCAATTATAAATGATTGAACAAGAGAACACCATTTAATATTATGTTTAATATTGAAGCAATTATTCTAATTTAATTCCTTGTCCCTTTTCTTCAAATTGTGTTCATTGGTAAACTAGATGATGAAGAGTCCTTAAAAGTACATTGACATGCTCTATTCTATCTATATGAGACCCATTTTATTAGACATTAGATTCAAGGAGTATAAAAGCACAAATAAAATGCCAAAAATTATTACCATTTGAAGAAAAAGACATTTTATCAAGGCATACAAGTTTTAGTATAAGAGTCCAAGTTTGTGCATCACTCAAGAAAGTATTGTGTCCACTGGGATGGCACATTCATTGTTCATAGTAGTCATCTCACTGATATGTGCAAATTGAAGTAACTAGATGGCCAATTCATTCATATCCATTTCAATGGTATTCATTTATAGCCCTACTATTATTAATAGTGTCTCCATCTTTTAAGTAATAAAGTGTATGTCACTAGGTTAGTATAGGATTTTGATTGTGTTTAATAAAGTGTGGTACTAGTTGTGTGCTCTTGAGTAGTTTAGGGTCAACACTTTGTTGTTTAATTTTTTATTTATTCTTAATGTTTTGGATTACCATGAATAAATTTTAGTGTGGGGCAAGGGTATAATAAGTAAAATCTATGGGGCACCAAGTAAACAGTCAATAGAAATGTGTAAGGATAAAATGGTATGCAGGATGTGGTGTGTAACCATAAATATAAGTCAAGGTAAAGAAGTGAGATTCTAACCTTTGGAATGGAAAATTTTTAAATTATTTAAAACTATCATGTACTTCAATAAAAGTGAAAGATGACATGTAATTAATACAAGCAAAGTAGTGGTAATGGCAAGTGTGCCAAGTATGCATCATGGAAATATCATTACAAGATTTATTTCATGAAGTAATGGAAGAGGTAGTGGGGTAGTAAATGCAAGTTACCCCCTTGAGTCTATAAAAAGTTAAACTAAGGTCATTTCACATTTTTATATTGTCATATTCATGAGATTATAGAGCTAAAAGAACATTATTGAGCTGCTAAAAAGGTAATTTTAAAGGTTTTAGATGAGTAAAAATCAACTATTTGAGATTATTTTTATGCATTATTAAGTGAAGAAATTATGATAAATAGGTAGAGTGTTGGGAGGTATGCAAGGATGCATAGGTTTACATATTTATAGGTTGTAAATGTCAACTTCCACTATTAGAGGGTGTTAAAGTACGAGGGTCAAGCAAGATAACAAAGCAACCACATATTATTTCAAGAGAATCAAATGGCTATAACTCAACCTTTATGATCATCAAAGGGTGGGTTGTCAAAGAAAAAGGCCCAGCATAGTGATCCATTGCCTACGATACCATAAGAAGAATAATTGGAAAGTGTGGGTGTTCAATGAGTTTTAATTAAAGAGGAGGTACCTAAAGAGTATGAAGTGCATGCAGAAGAGATTTCATAGTAAGCCAATGAAAACACATCATCATAAATGGCATGATGGGTGAAAAAAAGATTGGCATACCCCCTCCAACCCCGCTTTTGGTCAAGGAAATGCAATACCTAAAGGTAGTGCTATGTGTAGATAATTGGGTGTCAAATGTTCCCACTTGTAATGTTTTTTATTATAACCATCTCCAACCTAGAAATGAAGTGGAAATGTAGTCAGAATACTAGGTAAAGCACCAAAACATGAGAAAAGAGTTGGTATATGAATTGAGTATTTTCAATACTCTCAATGTTGCAAGATTCAATTGTTTAATTTTCTATATTTTTAGAAGTTGGTTGAATCAATGAAGTTTTTAATTTCATGAGTTCATGAAGATTATTTATAATTTTTTTGGTGTTAGATGTAGATTACATCAGATAGGATAATCAAAGTCATAGGGTTATAGTGTTCAAGTGCAAACCTTCCTTACAACCTAGAGGACCAATAAGAGATCAAAAAGACTATAATGATGTTTGAGTATTGAAAATAAGGCTATGTTATTCATATCATAAGTATCTAGGATCCCACCATTAGAGAAGCTACACACATCATCATGATTGAGGTTGGAGGCATTGATATATGGAAAGAGGTGGATATGGCCCATATTTATGTCACTCAATAAATTACCATGGGAGTGAAATATAATTGGGCATCATACTTATTTGATAAGATTATCATAGATGTAGATAAAGTTAACCACCTAATGAATAAAAAGTTTGAATGGGGCACTCTTCTTTTGTTACTAATGTTTGATGATATTGGTGTACCTGAATATACCTTTGGAGAATTGAAATGGGTGGACCCTTCTGATCATAAGTCTCTTGCAGAGTGGTTCAAAGCATTTGCTTGCCCTAGCTCAATAACTCCATTTATAAATATCAAATTAAAGGGATGGTATGATGGGATAAAGGAATCATTTGGGAATGAGTGTCATGTTCCAAAGGACTTTCATAGATAGGTTGAGGACCAAAGAAAGTTTGTAGTAAAGTATCACTTTTTCTTAGCACAAATCTGAATGGTTCCTTCCAAATAATTATTTAGATGGATTAATTTACCATATACTTTCACTATTCGGTACTTCATGAATACAATAAAAATAATATATGACATGCAATTGGTGAACATTGCTATTGAGAATATTGAATTAGAGACTCACACTCTCTTCCAATTGTACATATACCCTAGGAAGAAGGTGTATAAGGAAAATATGGAGTAAGATAAAATTGATATCAAAATATAGAAAATTTTGGCTGGAAATTCAATTCATACTTTGTTTTATATGTTGAAACCCAATAAAAAATTATCAAAGAGCACAAAACATGAGAAAGGGACAATCCCACCTCCACCAGCACTATAGAAAAAGCATCAAGGGAATGATACCAATAGTATCACCAAGATAAAGTGTGTAAAGTGGTAAAGGACTTCCCAAATACCACCCAAGTAAATCCCATTAGTAAATCAACCTGAAGGCCCAAAGTTAGTAGCACAAACTAATCCCTTGGAACATGAAACATTGGTGCCAAAGGATGGTGACTTAGAAGAAAAGATATAAATTCTAGAGGAGATACCAAAAAAATAAGTTACAAAAGAAGAAGAGAAAGTTACCTTAGACTTAGATAAGACACCTTTATTAGTGTGGTGTGAAGAAACTAACCTCGAAGAGGCACAAATGAGAATTGAAGATATCACTATTGAAGAGAGGGATGGTTCTAACATTGCCTTAGGAATGAGTAAGTTTGACACTAGGTCTAGCTTCTAAAACAAAGATGTGAACACTGAGATACTCAAATAAGATCCCTCTAAGGGGAAAGAGATATTTGATGACTCCATCCAAAAGTGGCCAAAAGAGATTGATTTAAGCATGACCTTGTGTGCCCAATAATATAAGGGAGTGCTAGAGAATAACTTGTACATGTTTTCACATTTTCTACAGGAGAACACATCTGAGAAGACTCAACAAGAGTTATCCTTATCTCATGATATTTATAATGAATAATGTTATTTTGATATGCCATTAGATATCTTGGTACTAGACCGAGAGGTAGTGATACTTCCAAATACCCTTTGGGTAGACCCTTAATAATTTACTATGACATAGACTAGCCTGAAACTTCTAAAATTGACACATGAGGATGCAAGGTAGAATGACTTATTTGATTTTGATGCCTGGTGAGCCCAAAATAAGTATGCAAAAAATGGTTGTTTTATATCAAAATGAGAACAATGCAAGAATGAAGCTTAAATAAGAACTCAATGAGGTCAATTTCTAATTGTAAATTGAAATAATATGTAAGGTTAAAACATTAAACATATGTAAAATAATTTTGAGCCAATAAACAATGTTTAAGATTGGGGCACCCCTTTATAATGAGGTAGTGGATAAACTAGAGACCCTAGTAGAGCTTTTGTTGAAATGATACAAGGACCAACTTGGAACTTAAAATGATGATAATTGGGCAATAGAGTAGTTCACTAAATAGTAGAGGTATGTAAATTCTTCTTTCAAAGAGTTGGAAACACAATTCCCATCTTGGATGGGGTTTTTGAAAATTTAGCATGACCTAGCAAAATTTTTGAAGATAGGCTCTAGGCAAAAGAGTTTTAATGACAATAGTTGGTGGATAGCACCTTGGTAATAAAATACTACATAAATCATGCCAAATCATTTAAGGATGTCGAGGCTATGGAGAAAAATATAAGTGCTGACCATCAAGAAATAAATGCAAACTTCATGGTACTCTAAGGATAAATTATTAATGATGTCAATTCATTTGAAAACCTTCATAAGGGTTCTTCCACATACCTTGAGCATTTGGTCAATAAAGTGGATGAATGTCTCTAATATCCCAAGGGGAGGGAGAAACTCAAAGTAGTAGAGGAAATAATGTCCAAGCTATCAACTGCCTTAAATGATTGGGAAGGTGTCAAAAAGTAAATTGAGAAGATAGGACCTAAGTATTTGGTAGATCCTAAGAATAATGCTTAGTCTAGGACATACTAGTGGCTTAGAGTGGGGTGATGTTGGGCCCCAAATTTTGGTTGTGTTATTTGGAAATAACTAGTGCAAAAAGGCATGGTATTAAAGACCATTAAATGTAAGACCATGGTTCAGGAGTCCATAGCAGGGAAGGATCAAGTCTTGTGGAATAAATGTGCATGTGAAATAAAGAACCAAGAATGAATGACTCAAAACTTAGTGAAAGACTTGGGGAGTGTGTGGAAAAAATAGAATGGTTATGGACTGATTTACAAGGATGGAATAAAATAATTCAAGCATGAATCTATTACTATCCCACATGAAGATAGGTGCTAAGTGATGAGGATCCAATATCGAAGAGAAAATATAGGGGTAGAAAGGCTCATATATTTAATAACCTAATGTAAATGGCTACCATGACTCAAATGTATTGAAGATCATTGGTGAGTCACCTTAATTGTAATTACTTCTATAACTACTTGGTTGGGTAAAACTAGGTATAAATACCCCTATGATGTACTTCGTAATGTTGTCCAATTAGATGTATTTGATAGAGTTTATATGAGTTGGTTACATTGTAACTCTAGAATTATGTATTCTTTAAATATCACTTATGAATGTGATGAATGAAGTTTGTGTTGAATTCATACTATTGTTTAGTTATCTATCAAGTTAATCTTGCTAGTCATCATTTATGGTATATTTCTCATTGGATCATTGAGTAATGAACATGTGTTAAGTTAGATATGATTTATAGAATGATTTTAGTATTATGTATGTGTTATATTTCCCTTGTCTAAGAATTTGGACAAACACACCCTTGCATGATAAAACTAATGGGAACCGGTCCCTCGCTACATGTTTAGGGTGAGTGCATAAGAATTTGTTCTTATGTGAAATGCCAATAAACTAGTATATTGGACTCTTATCACTTTAACACACACCTAGGGAAATTCATGATCATGTAAAGGAAAATAACCTGAATAATAGATGTCAATATTTGAAATTCACACCTTTTACTTATGTAAAGAATAATGAGAGTTTTTGATCTTGATCTTGGTAAGTTTTCATTCACCCATTATTATATGATTTACTTGAAATTAGATACAATTGGTAGAGATTGTTAAATTATTCACATTATATATGCAATTTTATTTTTTGTTTTGAAAATTTTGAAACTTGAAATTTTAAATTAGCTCTTAAATTTCCCCAAAATTATACCACAAATTTTCCATCTATAAACTTTTTATAAGTGTTTAAAACATAACCCAATACTTTCTCATGAGATTCACTAGCACCCAATGTACACATCACAATTTTTTTTAAACTTCTTAAAACATAGTTAATACACTATTCTAGGAGTCACCAACACCAAATCCATTTCTTGATCAAATAATTGGATAGTTTATCTCATATTCAATAATTTTGTTGTATCTTGATGTATAAAATACCTTTATATATTCCCCCTTTCAAGGTGATGGATAAATATCTTTTTACTAAAATTGATCATCTCCAAAGACACATGTTAAAATCACCATATGAGAGGAAAAATAATTTGATCTTTACATGTTATTATTAAAAATATATGTAATTTAAATTTGGCCATCACATGCAAGACAAATAAGTTAGCCAAATCATGTTATTATCTAAACATATGGAAAATGATTTTAGTTTATTTGAAATTACTGTATCACTCAAATTTTTAATTAGCATCAATCATTCAATATTATATCATGTAAAAGTTTAATATGAAAATGGGAGCAACTAGTATATATCCCATGTAACAAACATGCCCATAGATTGGAAAGATAAACAATGAGAACATGATCATGAAATTATGCCCCCATAGATGCAATGTGACCACCATGGAAACATGGGCACCAAAAAATAACCTCACTATAGATGTGAACATGATACTTTATATAGTTTACATATGTTGAGTCTAACTAGTGATAGTCAGCAAAACAATTGAGTATGAGTAGTAGTGATTAATATCAAGATATATCAATGCATAAACTAGAATGTAAGGATAGAATCTAGTAGTAGAAAATATGTATGAGATGACCCAAAGTGGGTAGATGTATCAAATGAATAAAATTATATTGGTGTATATGCCCCTAGTGGGTAGATGATAACAAGTCTAGATCAGGGTAGTAGACTTGAGTCATGTATGTAATTTGAAAGCACTAGATAAGAACAAGTGAAACATATATGTATGATAAAACTGACTATACTAAGATAGCTAGCATATGTAATGTCTAAAAAATAGAATAAATGTAAACATAGAAATTCATACACTTTGTAAATTTTATGCTTAATGAGTAATATTTGAATGTTTTTGTATTTTGACATTTTATATTATTTGGTGTTTTCTAGATATAAGCTATGTACAATCAAATGAAAATAAACTACATACAAGGATCAAGAGAAAATAAATTATGTACAAGAGGGTAGGAACTATACTAACTGATGAGTCTCATGGGAGACTCACTATCATAGTGACTTATATCAAATAAGGGAACTATGATCCTATAATTTATTATGCAGATTAATCTATGTATGTATCTACCTGTGTCATGGTGATATGAAACTGTGGCACTGACTATGATTCCCTATGAATTGTAAAGGTCTTATGAATCCATATGGTGGAAGAAGTTATGAGTGACATAGATACCTGGTGATGAGAACCCTAAGAGCTTAATGATACTAATCTCAACATAAACTGAGTAGAGGAAGGTACTCTAGAATCTATGACATATCTCTTATGCAATGGTCTATCTAATAATGGTGTTCATGGTAAAGTATGTATAGGCATTGATATTGTATGATTATACCTCACCTACACTAGTGGATATAATGAGCTCTATGATGTAGGACTAAGAACTATACTCTGATCTATGCAATAAATATGTAATATCTGGTAATGGTACTAGAACTATAATTAGTGAATTTGTTAGAACTACCTGTGGAATAGGTAGAGAATACTCATATGGGAGACCCTCAACTTTGACCACATGATTTGCATGTATGTACTTTAAGAATTATTACACTATAGATGGGATGGATATGAGTTATTATAACCATGGATTGACCAATAACATATCAAACATGCTTGTACTAGGTACTATTAGGACTCGAGTGGCTATATGAGTTGGTTTAACCTGTAATGGAAGCACAATATCCATAATGGAGATATGAGTGTGACTAATGAAACCACTAATGACTATGTTTGTGGTGAATATATCCTACTTTGAGTACCCCAAATTCTATAAGAATTTCATAGTACACATGCTAATGCTTGACACATTTTCAACCATAACACTCTAGATAAGATGATGATCTATGTATGCTCATATAAAGTGTGCATGTAAATTTGTATCATCATCAAGAATATCCTACTATAAGAATGTGATGAGTGGTCTAGGTGGAATTTTAGAATGGTAAATTCCAATTATTTTGTGTAATGTAAGTGTCTCCTCTATAATGTATGATATGAAGATGGTGGTGGATGTGCCTTATATGTGTAGTGAACACATGATGTTCCCCCTATCTTATTCCGTGTGTCATTTGGAAATGGATCATAGAATATATTTAGTGCCTTATATTTTGTTTCTTGTGATTTTTATGCCTCTATGGGTATGCCCCCATCAATAATATTAGCCTCAAGCAGATCTTATATATTGTGCTTCAGGATTATGCATCTATTTGTTGTATGGCTTGGTACCCTATGGTACTCATAGAAAGCATTATAATTTTAGTTATTTAGAAGAGGTCATGTCATATCAACCTATTTAATGGTAGATATAAATATGAAATTGTATTCCAAGAGCTGATATAAAACCCATGTTGGTGACTCTAGAAGGTTAGTGAGGATTCAACACTGAGGAGTCGATAAAACCAATTTAGGAGATGGTTCAAAAGCTACATTGACTATGGAATTTTGATCATTATTATTCTCAGTGGCCCTTACCTTGTATCGAGGTTTCTTTTAACTCTTAATAGTTGATTCTAATCCATTGGTATACTTGAGTTTTCCCATTGATAGGAGCTTAACCTCTATTTCTTTGACTGTGTGGCATAAATATGTAAATGTGTATACACCCTAAATTAGTCAAGTAACCACACATATAATGTCTTCTAACATTCTTTTCACAGGAGAATTTGACTGGAGAATATGATATTTTTACACATTTATCCATATCTTTCATTTTATCTATTTGAGTCTTATTGTAAGATTGAGTCATATTTTTACCCATTCTTAGTCACCTCAAGCCTTTCAAAAGGCCATTCCACCTCAACCAGGTCAATTTTTACATGTTTTTTCTATCCTCTCTAGTCCCCAACCTTTAGGATAGGAGGGTTGGGTTTGGACTATAGTGTTGGAACCTAGGGTGTCCATTTTACAATGCTCATGTCCAAAGTCAAATTGAGCTCTAATGATCAGTTTATTCTGCAATATGAGTCTTACCCCTTTTATTTGATTTGTTATTAAGTTTTCTAATGTCAACCAAATGAAAATAAAGCTCCTAAATTTGAAATAATGAGTATCATATATAAAGGACTACACAAGGCATTTTATATCTATCACTTACTACTTTGACACATTAGACATAATAAAAATCAGTCAATAGTATAACTCAACTTCTCTGCATCACACATAGACTTGCATGCTTGATCAAGGAAGGGCCTAGGTGAAATTCATTCTTGCATTTATCATACACATTGATTATGCATGTTCCCTAAGGGAGAACTACATTTGATCTGAAACCCTATCTTGAGGGTTAATGTAGGTAGCATTCAGAATAATAGGGGTTCTAGATTATGCGATCATTCTTCCCCTAACCTAGTTTTTCCCCATTTTGATTTTAATTTATTCATTTTTTGCATGTGCATAGATGGATATAGCTATTGAAGACTAAAATAGACCTAAAATGAGCTTTTTCACTTCTAGCCCCTAAAATTTGGTGCATGGGCTCATACTGGCAAGGTGAGCAAAACCTAGAAAAATTAGATCCTCAAGATAATAGCATCAAAAATTAATATAAAACTAGACACTAGGGTGTCTTATTATGGAAATCCTATCCAATCAGAAAACAAAAGCCAAGTTTAAAATTCCTGACAGTGTCTTAGTCCTACTTTTCAATTACTAGCTTTGTAATCATTCATTTTAGTCTAATTTAAGATAAGCTTATTATTCTTTCTCTTGAAAAATTACCTATTTAAAATCTATGTTTTTCATCATTAAACTAGATTTTTCCTATTATTCCAGATCCTTATTATTTAGGATCTAAATACTAGATTTCCAAAAAAAATAAAACATTTGGTGAACCTGACTTACTTTGAACAAACCTAAAACCCTAGCTACACTTATTGTTTTTCCTTCATATTTTTGTGAAAAAAATTTATCTCAAAATTATGATTTTTGTATAAATTTTTGTGCATTATTCTTATTCAAAATTATTTTTATAATTTAAAATTATTGCATAATTTTCCAAAATTCTAAAACCCTAGTTCAAATCCCTAGATTTCCAAACTAAGTCCTCAAACCTCAAGTTTTCCTCCCTTACAATTTTTAGAAAAATAATTTGAATTTTTTTCAAATTGTTTGTATTATCAAAAGTAATTTCAAAATTTCAATGATAGTAGTTCTTTGTGCATTTATTTGCTTCATAGTACTTTTCAAAATTCTCTTTGGTGAAAGATATAAAATGGACACAAAGGCGATTCCTCCTTCTCATCCCATATATGAATTTCTCAAATTTTATTATAATTATGACAATGATTGGACACATTTGAAAAATTACACATTAGCTAAAACTATAGAAAATTATTCCATTTATAGTGAAGATAATGACTATTGTTATAATGAAGAATATGATGTTATACACAATGATGAGGGTGAAGCACAAATAGGTGAATCTTTTTATCTTAAACCTGTCTCTTTTATTCCTTCTTCTAAAGAAAATACTATTGATAAATGGGAAAGATACTTATCACCTCATTCTCCTATGCATGATACATGAAATGCCCAAATTAGTCATGCAATTCCAAGTGAACCTCTTATTGGTGATAACTTGTTTCCATGTGAAACTACTCTCTCTCTCTCTCTCTCTCTCTCTCTCTCTCTCTCTCTCTCTCTCTCTCTCTCTCTCTCTCTCTCTCTCTCATCTCCACATAGGTAAGTTTAGGTACACATATTATTTATTTATTTTACTTTATTACTTCATTTCATTACATCACTAGATTAAAAGGGGGAAAATGTATACACCAAAAATTAGTCAAGAAACCACACATATCATGTCTTTTCATAGGAGACTCTGACTAGAGAATATGAGCTTTTTACACATTTATCTGTCTTTCATTTTATCTATTTGGGTCTTGTTCTAAGATTAAGCCATATTTTTACCCATTCCTGATCACCATGATCCTTTCAAATGGTCATTCTACCTCAGCCAAGTTAGGTTTTCCATGCTTGTTCTATCCCCCCTAGTCCCTAGCCTATAGGATAGGAGCATTGGGATTGGACTATAGTGTTGGAACCCAGGGTGTTCAATTTTTATTACTCTTATCTAAAGTCAAATTTTACTCTAATGGTCAGTTTATTCTGTAAGATGAGTCTTACCCCTTTTATTTTCTTCATTCCTAAGTTTTCCAATGTCAGCTAAATGTAAATAAAGCTCCCAAATTCAAAATAATGAGTCTCCTATATAAAGGACTACACAAGTCATTATATATCTAGAACTTACTACTTTGGCATATTAGACATAAAAAAATAAATCAATAATATATCTCAGCTTCTTTGCATCACACATAGACTTGCACGCTTGATTAAGGAAGGGCCTAGGTGAAAGTCATTCTCACATCTATCATATGCATTGATTATGCACATTCCCTAAGAGAGAAATATAATTGATTTGAGACCCTAGATTGAGGGTTAATGTAGGTAGTGGTCAGAACAGTAGGGGTTCTAAAACATGCAATCATTTTTCCCCTAACCTAGTTTTTCCCCCTTTTATTTTTTTATGTATTCATTGTTTGCATGTGTGTAGATGGATACAGGTATTGAAGTCTAAAATGGACATATAATGAGATCTATTAACTTTCAATCCCAAAAATTTGGTACACATGATCATACTAACCAAGCGAACAAAACCTAAAAAGATTATATCCCCAAGACAAGAGTGATAGAAAGGATTAAAGCACCAGACACTAAGGTGTCCTGTTCTAGCACTCCATTCTAATTGAAAAACAAAAGCGAGGTCCAAATTCTTGATAGTGTCTCAGTCCTTATTTTCAATTACTAGCTCTAAAATCATTCATTTCAACCCAATTTAAGATAAGTTTATTGTTCTTCCTCTTGAAAAATTACCTATTTAAAATCTATATTTTTCCCCATTAAACTAGATTTTTCCTATTATTCCAGACCCTTATTATTTAGGATCTAAACATTAGATTCCCAAAAGTAATAAAACAAAATGTAGGAATTTTTTTGAACAAGATAACTTTGTGTAATGCTGGTAAGAGACATTGTTTAAATATGATCTGAATCTCTCTATTTGTCATGGGGCCAGTCAATTTGGCTAGTATAATAATGTATCATAAGACATAATCTACAATAGGCTCATTTGAATTTTGTTTCAACTGTGCTACTTTTGTATATAATATATTTTCATTGATGTTGGTGGATAAATGTGTTAAAAACATGTTAACCAGATGATTAAATGCTATGATAGATTGATTTGGTAAATCATAAATTCATTACAATGCATAATCCTTTAAATTGCATAGAAATAACTTCATGAGAAGCCAATCATTGGACACGTAGTCTAAACATGTTGCA
The DNA here is from genome assembly GCA_037957365.1 of Torreya grandis. NCBI lineage: Eukaryota > Viridiplantae > Streptophyta > Pinopsida > Cupressales > Taxaceae > Torreya > Torreya grandis. The sequence goes on along the minus strand of JARHVA010000312.1, from coordinate 1,745,954 downwards.
TGAAAAAATCTAAGATGATGCTCTAGGTCACCCTTACCATCATATAATGTAAGCTTAGGTGCTATGAAATTGGATGGCAAGGGAGTTGTTACTATGTGATGTGCCAAAGGTGTATGTAAGATAATATTATAATCCAAGGCATGTGATGGTCTAGTGGTTCCATTCTCCATATGTAATACCTTAGACTACAAAGTATGAATGTTGTACATAAGGGATTATAAACATGGAGTGCAGGAACTAGACACAAGAGGTGTAGCTATCACTGATTGTTGTTGAATTATAATTTAAGGTTGTGCTATCTGAGTTGGCTGACTTGGACCCACTGGAGGTGTAACAACATTATTAACTAGGGAGTTAAAGATTAACCATTTTTTTTATTGATTTATAATATGTCTTGTAGGATCTATGCATGGTTAAGGGGTTGTTCCTAAATTCTATCTCTAAATCCATGTAATATCTTATCTTTGTTGATAATTATTTCATCAATGTTAAGTTGAGGGAGAGTGTCCTAATTATGTATATCATCTTGATCTAAGTTGTATTTTTCCTTTTTAGATGCATTATCATTGAATTCCACATAATTAGGGTGTGAAGAAAACATATCTAGAGTTATGATAAGTCTCTTATCCATATTATAGGCTTAGACAATAGGAATCTGAATATGCTCTATAGAATTACCACTTAGTATATCACTTATTATTAATAGAAGAGAGATAGATTTTAAGATGACATATAGTAAACAAATTTGAATAATCTAATAAAATAGAATATAAAAAATTTGAAAAATTTAAAGTAGCTAATGAAAATAGGAAAAAGAAAGATACAAACCCTAAGAGCATCTAGGATTAGGGTATTTGAATTAGGGTTGATTTGAAAAAAAATAAATTATATTTAAATAAATGAAACCCTAATGTGAGACTAATTTAATGAGCTATGTTATGCCAAAAAATTATAAAAATAGAAATATGTAACCCTAATTTAGTGTACAAACATTTAGAGAATGCAAACTAGAGTTTTTACCAATATTCAAAATAAGTTAAGTTCACCAAATGTTTTAACCTTTTAGGGTTATACTTGATGTAAATCCTATGCTAGATTAAAGGTTCAAGTTGTCTAAATTAGTGAAATAATATGTAATAAATAAGCATTTATTTGTTATAAAATTTTACTTCATCTGACTTTCTAAAAATAGTAATAAATATGTGCAAATAGAGACTTATCTGGAAAACTACTATCACCAAAAATATGTGCGCTAAAAACTAGGTTATAGATAGGCTTGTGTGTCATCAACAAGATCCCTGAGTCAGATCCTCTCATGGATAGTAGCTCCCCACTTTGACATTAGTGCCATATTGTTATAGTGTCCTAAAAATGGTGCTAGTGTCCTCTTTACAAGATTGTTCCTAAATTTTGGGTGCACTTGTGCCTATGTTTAAGGGTTTTGTTCTTATGCGCATGAAATTTGGAACTTTGTATTTTTCCTATAATAACTGATTTAAATTACAAACCCTAATCTTCCTTACAAGTATGGCATGGGATGAAAATTTGTGTTCATTAGTAGGACATGTTGGACATCCTCAACACCCCACTGTGAATAGAGTTTCTTACATACCAATACTCCAAGGAGGGATCAAGCTTGATGTAGTTATCCCACCTAGTGCTTGGTGCAAATGCAAGTGAATGTTAGAATGATAGTGGTCTTGAATGCATTGAGTGTGCATAAGATTGGAAATCTTTCAAATCTAGGCTTAGGACAATTGTAGATGGCAATTTATAGAATTAGGATAGATTATGGATTAATAACCTTGATTTTTCTCAACTTAATTCTTGTTTGAATTGGATTTTTGCATCTATTTTCCATCTAGTGGATATAGGTCTAAGAGTCTTATATGTATAGTGTTTCGTAGCTTATATGTATAATAAAATGTGCTTAGGTCAACCTTAAGAAGGTCACACATTTGAAAATATATCCATTCTAGAGAGTTAGGGTAAGGGACACTAGTGCCATTTTAGGTACACTAGCACCATGTGGATGTAGTGTCCTTAATGTAACACTAGTGTCCATTTGGCTGACTATTAGGAATGAAGGGTTAGGATCTAGGAATGCAGGTCTAATATTATATTTTGGCTGATTGGAGATGTCTTTAGTCTGTACAATAGATGGAAAAGTGTCATAAAGGCTATAGGATAGATCTAGGGCTAAACTAGGAATAGGTTGTCTCAAGTAACACTCTTATCATTCAAATATCACTTTTAGGTGATTACACTTGATCATGGAAAAATTGACTTGAATTAGGTGCTTCAGACTTGGCTAGAGCATGCACCTTGTCATTGATTTTTTATTTTTTGAAGTTTAGGGAAGTCCATTTAAATGTAAAAATGTGTATATATGTTTTTTTAATGAATTCTAGGTGGGAAAATATGCTTAAACCTATTACATGTATAAATTGATGACTCTTTGGGTAACTTATCATGCCACTGGTATGTGAAATATACAAGTCAACTCATAAAGATAGTTTTAATTTAATAAATGATTGCTACTTGGCATAGGAATAACTCTGATAGATTGGGATGCGTCAAAAATTATGTAAGCATATGAGTTTTGATAGTCTTGTCTGAAACATAAGATTATTTATATGATGATCTGGAGATGGTTTGAATATAATTTTTAGAAAAATTAAATATAAACCAGGCAATTGTTATTGATGACTTATAACTAATCAAAAAGGTCATATCCATATAAGGCAAGTGAATAGGGGATAATATTGTATGAGAGCCATATGTGTATGTACAAATCATTTAAGGTGAAGATAAATCAAGATTAACATTATTGAATATCTAATAACAAATTTTAGTATTTAAATATTAAATATTTTGATAAATAAATATTAATTTAATAAACATAGAGAAAAATTTATTATGAAGAGTCAATAGAAAAAATGTATTTATTTAAAATTTTCACTCTCTAACCTTCTTCTCAACTTTTAATGAATAAACTACATATCATTTCATTTCTCTATGTATTTATGTAACATCATATCACCCCATTACACCTTTTTTAATTCATTCAATTACACTTATTTATCTATTTATGTAACACCATATCATAACTTTAGGCATTCATAAATAGTAACATTGTTAGAGCTTTATATTGCTTCTCTTACTCACCCAATCTTCCATTGGTTCTCATAACTTTCTAAATTTTTTAACTCCTCGATTTAGGGTAGTTTGAATGTATTTTATGTAACATCATATCACTCAATTAATTTTTTTTTAATGTAAAATCATATCATATAATATAATTACATTTATTTATATATTTATGTAACAATGTACCATAACTTTATGAATTCACAAGTAGTAATATTGTGAGAGTTTTATATTACTTCTCATAATTACCTACTCTTCCATTAATTCTCATTAATGGCTAGAATTTTGAACTCCTTGATTTTGGATAATTTGATTGCATTTCATATAACATCATATCACCCCATTACAAAAAAATATTGTAAGATCATATCATCAAATTATATTTCTTTATCTATTTATATAATACTATATCAAAACTTTATGCATTTACAAGTAGTAATATTGTGAGACTTTTCTATTACTTCTTGTACTCTCCTGGTCTTCCATTGGTTCTGATCAATGGATAAAATTTTGAACTCCTTAATCTAGGGTGGTTTGAATGAATTTCATATACTCCTTAAGTGTAGAGTGTTTAATCTTCTCTCATTTGATATTTACCAAACACTTTTTAATTTTAATTTGAAATAACCTCCCTGTTATGTCCACATATGAACACCACATGCATACATGGAATCTAATAGACACCTTCTCAGAGGGTCACTTATTAATGGTCTTTGGAACTTCTAAAACTTTTTCTTAAGATATATATATACATATACATATATACATATATATATATATATATATATATATATATATATATATATATATACATATATACATATATATATATACATACATATATATATATATATATATATATATATATATATATATATATATGTATGTATGTATGTATATATGTGTATATATATATATGTATATGTATATGTATATATATGTGTATGTATATGTATATGTATGTATATGTATATATGTATATGTATGTATATGTATATATGTGTATATATGTATATATATCTGTGTGTGTGTGTGTGTGTGTGTGTGTGTGTGTGTGTGTGTGTGTGTATGTATATATATATATATATGTGTGTGTATATATATGTATGTATATATATATATATGTATACATATATGTATATATATATATATATACACATATATGGTGTGTATACACACACACACACACACACATGATCTGGGCAATAATTCAGGTGACAATCGAGGTGATGGGTCCACCCCAATTGATCACAGAACTTTCGAGTGCCATAACTTTTGTACCGTAGCTCCAATTCACTTACCGTTTCAACCGCTGGAAAGCTAATAATGAGGAGAACTTTTTAAGATGGCATGGATCTTTGCTTGATGAATTTTTTCCTCTAAAAACTTAATAGAAGTGCCCCAAATTTCAATTTTAGTAGTGCAGTCTAAAAATAGTATGTTTCTAAAAATAGTAATTCCTCAAATTTAATATTATTTTAATTCATAAAAGTTGAACCACTTAATCTCCCTTCATATTTTTGACCTTCCACATCCTCCTCACACCTTCAAAACATGTATAAATGAAGATGTAACCCAAAATGGAAATCAGATATCTCTTCTCAGAGATAGGCATATGTTTGGGTTTGCAAATTTGATCAATAAAACATCTCTTCTCAGAGATAACATTATTTTAATTGTGTTACTATTATTTCTTGAATTATTTTTCAGCCAAAGCTTTGTAACCTGAAATGGAAATCAGACATCTCTTCTCAAAGATAGGCATATGTTTGGGTCTACAAATTTGATCAATAAAACATCTCTTCTCAGAGATAACATTATTTTAATTGTGTTGTTCTTATTTCTTGAATTATCTTTCAACCAAAGCTTTGTAACCTGAAATGGAAATCAAACATCTCTTCTCAGAGATAGGCATATGTATGGGTCTGCAAATTTGATCAATAAAACATCTCTTCTCTAAGGTAACATTATTTGAATTGTGTTGTTCTTATTTCTTGAATGATCTTTCAGCCAAAGATTTCAAATTTTGGATCAATCTGCCATGGGACTAGTAAATTTGGGTAGTATAGTATTATATCTTAAGACATAATCTGTGATAGGCTCATTTGACTTTTGTTTCAACTATGTTATTTATGCATGTGATATTTTATCACCGATGTTGAAGGAGAAATGTGTTAATAACATGTCAACCAAAGTATTGAATTCTATGATAGATTAATTTGGTAAATCATAAAACCATTTTAGTGCATAGTCCTTTAAACTACATGAAAACAACTTCATGTGAAGCCAATCATTAGACACATATTCTAAACATATTGTGTGAAAAAATCTAAGATGGTGCTTTGGATTACCCTTACCATCATATAATGTAACCTTAGTTGCTATGAAATTAGATGGAAAAAGAGTTGCCTCTATGTGATGTGTCAAAGTTATATGTAAGAGAATATTAGAATCCAAGTCATATGATGGCCTAGTGGTTCCCTTCTCAAGATGTAACACCTTATAATCCAGAGTATGAATCTTGTACATAAGGTATTGTACATTTGGAGTGGAGGAACTAGTCACAAGAGGTGTAGCTATCACTGATGGTTGTTGAATTATAATTTTAGGTTGTGCTAGCTAAGTTGGTTGTGTTGGCTCCACTATAAGTGTAACAACATTATTAACTGGGAGAGTTGAAGATTGATCATTATTTATTTTATTCATGAGTTTTAATATGGATTGTAGGATCTATGTATGATCAATGAGTTGTTCCCAAAGCACATCTTTGAATCCCTATAATATCTCATCTTTATTGATAATTATGTCATCATTGTTAACTGGAGAGAGGGTGTCCTAATTTTCAATGTGTTTATCATCTTGATCTTGATTGTATTGTTCATCTTCAGATACATTATCATTGAAGTCCACATAATCATGGTGTGAAGGATGCATAACTAGAGTTATGATAGGTCTTTTGTCCATGTTATAGGTTTAGATAGTGGAAATTTAAATATGCTCTATAAGATTACCACCTAGTCTATAACTTCTTAAGAAAAGAGAGATAACTATTTTAGATGGCATATAGTAAACAAATTTGAGTAGAGATGCTGAAATAGAATATATGAAATTTGAAAATTTTAAAGTAGCTAATGAAAATAGAAAAAAGAAGGATATAGACCATAGGAACATCTAGGTGTAGGGTTTTTGAATTAGGGTTGCTTTGAAAAATATTAAATTATATTTAAATAAATGAAACCCTAATTTGAGACTGATTTAATGAGATATTTTATGCCAATAAATAAGAAAAATATAAGTATGTAATCCTAATTTAGTGAAAACTAGGGTTTTTAACAATATTCAAGGAATGTCATGCTCACCAAATGCTCTAACCCTTTAGGGTTATACTTGATTTAAATATTATGTTAGATTAAAGGTTGAATTGTCTAAATTTGTGAAATAATATGAAACAAATAACTAGTAATTTTTAAAAAAATATGACTTGCTTTGAATTTCTAAAAATAATAATAAATATGTGCAAATAGAGACTTATCTAGAAAATAACTATTGTGGAAGATCAAGGTGCTAAAAATTGGGTTATGGATAGGTCTGAGTGTTATCAATAGGATCCCCAAGTTAGATCCTTTTCCAGATAGTATCACCCCAATTGGATAGTAGCACTATATGGCTCTAGTGTCCTGAAAATGATGCTAGTGTCATATTTGTAGGTCTGTTCCTAAATTTTAGGTGCACTTGCAATTGTGTTTTTAGATTTTATTCTTGCACGTATGAAATATGGAACTCTATATTTTACCTAGAATAGTTAATTTCAGTTTTAAATCGTAATCCTCCTTACAAGTATGGCATGAGTTGAAAATATGTGTTTGTTAGTAGGATAGGCTAGACCTCTTCAACACCCTAGTATGAAGAGAGTTGCCTACATACCAATACTCTAAAGAGGGATCAATCCTGATGTAGTTTTCCCACCTAATGTTTGGTGCAAGTGCAAGTGAATGCTAGAATGATAGTGGTCATGAATGTCTTAAATGTGCTTGAGATTATAAATCTTTGAAATCTAGGCTTAGGGTGGTTGGAAATGGTAGTATCCAAAATTAAGTTAGAATAGGGATTAATGACCTTGATTTTTCACAACTTGTTTTTTGTTTGGATAGGCTTTTTGCATCTATTTTCCATCTAGTGGATATATGTCTAAGAGTCTTGTATTTATAGTGTTTCATAGCTTTTGCAGATAATAAAATTTTCCTAGGCTGACCTTAGGATGGTCACACATTTGAAAATATATCCATTCATGAGAGTTAGGGCAAGGGACACTATCACCATGTTGGGGACACTAGTGCCATGTGGCTCTAGTGTCTTTAATGTGGCACTAGTGTCCAATTGTTAAGCTATTAGGAATGAAGGGTCAAGATTTAGGAATACAGGTCCGAGACTATGTTTTGGTTTATTAAAGATATATGTGGTTTGCACAATGGCTATAAAAATGTGATAAAGGCTATAGGATAGGTCTAGGGCTAAGCTAGGAATAGGTTGTCTCAAAAAACACTCTTATCATCCAAATACCACTTTTAGGTGATTACAATTGATAATGGAAAAATATAATTGAATTAGGTGCTTCAGACTTGGCTACAGCCTACAGCTTGTCATTATTTTTTTATTTTTAAAGTTTAGAGCAGTCTATTTAAATATAAAAATGTGTATAGATGTTTCTTTAATGATTCCTAGGTGGGAAAATAAGTTTAAACCTATTAAATGTATAAATTGATGACTCTTTGGGTAACTTATCATGCCACTGACATGTGAAATATACAATTCAACTCATAAAAATGATTTTAATTTAATAAATGACCATTACTTGGCACATGAACAAGTCTACTAGACTAGGACACCTCAAAAATTATGTAATAATATGAGTTTGGATAGTTCTGTGTGAAACATAAGAATATTGATATGATGATATGGAGATATTTTGAATATATTTTTTAGAAAAGTTAAATATAGACTAGGCAATTACTATCGATGACTTATAGCTAATAAAAAAGCTCGAGTCTATAAAAAAATAGGTGAATAAGAGAGAAGATTGTATGGGAGTCATGTGTATATGTAAAAATCATGTAAGGTGAAGATAAAATAAGATTAACATTATCAAATGTTTAATACAAAATTTTAGTATCTAAATTTTAATTATTTTGATAAATAAATATCACTTTAATAAAAATACACAAACATTTATTAAGAAGAGTCAATAGAAAAAAGTGTATTTTTAAAAAAAATTTCACCCTCTAACCTTCTTCTCAACTTTTAATGATTAAATTACATATCATTTCATTTCCCTATGTATTTATGTAACATCATATCACCCCATTATACCTTTTTAAATTCATTCAATTACATTTCTTTATCTATTTATATAACACCATAGCATAACTTTATGCATTCAAAAATAGTAATATTGTGAGAGTTTTCTATTACTTTCCATACTCACCCAGTCTTCCATTAGTTCTCATCAATGGCTAAAATTTTAAACTCCTCGATTTAGGATGCTTTGAATGCATTTCATGTAACATCATATCACCCCATTACTCTTTTTTCAATGTAAAATCATATCATCTAATTATATTTCCTTATCTATTTATGTAACACTGTATCATAACTTTATGCATTCATAGGTAGTAATATTGTGAGTGTTTTATATTACTTCTCGTACTCACCTTGTCTTCCATTAATTCTCATCAATGGCTAAAATTTTAAACTCCTTGATTTAGGATGATTTGAATGCATTTCATATAACATCATATCACCCCATTACAGAAAAAATTAATGTAAAATTTTATCATCCAATTATATTTTTTTATCTATTTATATAATATTATATCATAACTTTATGCATTCACAAGTAGTAATATTGTGAGATTTTTCTATTACATCTTGTATTCACCTGGTCTTCCATTGGTTCTCATCAATGACTAAAATTTTGAACTCCTTGATCTAGGGTGATTTGAATGCATTTCATATACTCCCTAAGTGTAGAGTGTTTAATCTTCTCTCATTTGATGTTTGCCAAACACTTTTTAATTTTAATTTGAAAGAACCTCTCTGTTATGTCCACATATGAACACTACATGCATACATGGAATCTAATAAACATCTTTTGAGAGGGTCATTTTTTAATGGTCTTTGGCACTTCTAAAGTTTTTTCTTAATATTTTAAATGGTTTGAAGGAATTAGCTCTAATTTTCAATGTAACAAGAATGTGAAGCTTGAAGTCCCTTTGGTCAATTTTTAGCACATAGTGTAATTGTAAGTGTCATAATAAATTCATTAGAAGTAGAAGTTTAGTTTGATAAAAATTGTAAATAATTATATTGTAAATAATTATATAAATATATGTTACGCCTATAATTAAAATAGTGTCTTGAGCTCAAAGAAATGTGATCTCATAGAATATGGATGACTGTAGTCCATAAAGGGGTGTTCTTGATGAGGCACAACTATTTATATAAAATGTAATGCCATACTTTATCAAATTTCGATAGAAACATCATTGAAGATTGCCCCCAAAAAAGCACAACTATACAGATATTTGCTGCCACATTAAAAAGTACAAACATGTAAAACAAGTGATTTAAACCTGAACGCTGATGGGATTGATCTTCTAATCAAATAAATGGGTAGAATAAAAAGTGATCTCACCTTATAAACTAAATTTGATCAAATATTTTGGGCTAAAATAATCTTTTGTGAACTGAACTAAACTAAACTTGAACAATCTGTGGGACAAAATAAGATGAATCAACAAAAATTACTGCCAACGAGTGCAACAAAGGAAACAAAGTTGCGGACACAAAGTTATGGCCACCTTAGACCCTCCAATTTACCCGCTGAAGATAAAATGGGGACTTTTTGTCCGATGTAAAAGGAATCAGCATGGGCTTCAACATTTTGGGGGTACCTCTGCATAATTTAACTTGAATTCGTCCTGCGCTCCTGCAGAAGCCTTACCCGCCCGTCTGAATCATCAAGTTTTATCGACATTACACTTTCCTCTCAAGAATCCCATGCCAAACGCGCCACAGATGGTTTCCAATTCTGGCGAAATATACGAGACAAAAAGGTTTTGGGTGGTTGGCAGAGGGCAGCAATATTTAAGTGAGAATTTCAATTAACAAGAAATCCCTTGAATTGCGGTTGGTGCGTAAAATTTGCGGAGTGTCTTGTCTGAGTTGGATGTGGATGATTCTGCTTTACATGGTTGACATTGGAATCGCATAATGAAAATATTTTGTTGAGAAAAAAAGTGGCCAATTTTTTGTTTGGTGGAGCTGAGATGTGGTTATCAAGCTCGTATTTTTCACGGTTATTGTAATTTTTCCTTTTTAACGACACAAATATTAAATAAATTGGTACAATTTATTATTTTTGTAAATTTTGATTTTCATGTTGACGTTTTGGTTAATTTGGACCATTTAGAAAAAGAATAGATAAATTTCAATTGATATTATTGACATAAAAGTGCGAGGGGAACCCGTGAATGCCCCGGTTTTGAATCGAGGACTTGTCCGTTTTGTTAAAGATGTTACTGATTATTTTGGACATTAAAATTTAAAAAAAAAAGGTGTATGGAGAACTGAAAGCTTACTTGGTGGGAAACTGACTCCAGTTTTGATGATGTTCATAAATTATATCGTCTATACTACGTTTTATCCCATTATTGTTTTGAAAAATTAAAGTTCCATGTACACGGCGTTTTAAATCAACAAGTGAGCATGCACTGCAGTTTTTAATTCGTACAGAGAACCAGCATTTTTTCCCTTAGTGCGCACATGAAGTTTAAACTTCATGCTCAACAAAAGCTTTTTAAAATTAAATTATGTACCGTACTTGCCACATGGCATCAATCTATTTGTAAACAATTGGAAACCAATGGCACTCTGTCAGGGATGTCCGAAAATTTTTCAGAAATGTCAGAAAATTAAAAAAATGTCCATGAGTTTTCTCTGGGCTTAGGTAGTAGTGAAGCTTTGTACAAAGCCTAATATGGGCAGGCCCAGGGCACCCTCGAGTGCGCTTAGGGCCAAAATTTTACTACATGTACATGGCATCTCAAAAATATCTATATATCAATATAATGTAAGATATGGTACAATGTTAATCATACAAAAATTTGGGTCGAAAAGTCATACCTCATAGGTAAAGTCACATTGAAGATTAAAGAAAACCCCTAAAAAAAAGTCATAAAAACTGTGCACAAAATTATCAAACAAAAAAAGTTACATCACCTCAATGGCTAGCAAAGCAGAAAAACCAAAGTATAAATAACATTAACGAGAATATTTAAGCAGCAACAAAAAACATAGACATTGAGGGAGGTGGAGGAGACTGTACACCTGAAAGTGAAAAATACCAATAAGCAGTAATAGTTTCCAATGATCTTATTGTCTTTTCTGATAACTTAGGCATGGGATTTTCATTAATTATCATATAACTTGGTGGATAAAATAGGTTACCCACAATTTGAATGTTCTTCATGTATTTATGAATATATAGCCTTGAAAAAATTGAGTGCACGGGTACTTTAGAGTCAAGATTCCATACAATATTTTTTGGAAAATCCATTGTTGCATTTATTACATGAATTAAATATGATAAAAAATAAAAAAAATGTTGTTTAATTGTCAAACCCTATTGTGTCAAATTATAGCAAATAATTTCTCCCAAGGTAGGGATTTTTTTATCATTTATTATCATAAAAATTAAGGGTATACATATTTCATCTACCCATGTTATACCCATAAATCCAAATACCTTTTTCATCAAATCCATCTCGATTCGAACTCCTTGTCTAAATTGCCTAATAAGAATGGAGTTAATCTCATGTTTATAGACAAAGAGATTAGTGTCATAGCCCAATCTCTAAGAACCTCTCTAATGTCATTGTTTTTTAGCCATTTAAGGATACCTCTTGATCGTAAACAATATATGGTCTTGGTAACCCATAGTATCCCTCATACGTAACACCAAAAATGTATGCAACTAGATTCATCTTTTTTAGTGCTTCCATTGTGTTATAATGCATAAAACATTGTAAATTAGGTCTACACAATGATATACCTCAGGGTTCACTATTGCACAGTGTAAACTAGTTGCTTTAATGGTTGCAATGTCTAAAAAAATACTCCTATAAAACCAATGGAATATCAACATTGTCACTTTCAACCTTTTGATGTTCCACTTCATAAAAAATAACACTGTAATGCTTCAAGCCCATTCCCAATGCATTGAAATCAAATGTTGTGTTTATGAAAATATGTTATATACTGAATGAGCAAATATACTTCATATTGTCTTGCATGATTAATTTGAATTGTTTGACAATTACAATAGTTTTTATTTTCACTTGAATATAATAATCTAAGCTTGTTTTGGAATTACATAAAAAATCAAATAAAAAATGATTTATGAATTTGTTTAATTATTTTTAATATTTTTGGTTATGTAATAATGTCTCAATAAATTTGAATGATTTAAAAATTCCATTCCCTTGTGAAGTTTAATTAAATTAAACATTCTTTTGCCTACTCACACCATTTGAATATTGCTTCTAGACAACATTATTGAGGAAGAAATCTAAATCAGACACATGTAATCACTTCACATTTCAATGGGGTCATTGAGATGCTTAGTCAATCTTTTATGATAAATGCAATCCTTTGTGTTTCTATTTTGTATTATGTTGAGTCATATATTTGGATATTTCCACATTTGACAGCTGAATGCCATCGTGTCACTTTTGTTTTATGATTTTGTAATGTGGAGAGCTTGAATATAGATTTTCATTTTTAGTGAGAAAGCGTGATAATGAAAAGTGACACTTATCTTGGATCACAGTTTGCAAAGGTGTGAATAGTAACCCCATTATGTATTCCTTTTAAATTATATAGTGTTTCAATATTGAAAAAATTATGCCAAGTGATAGTATGTGATAGGGTCTCACTCCGACAATGTAGCTCTGTGTTTTGAAGATGCAAGGTCATGACATGTGGTTTCATGCAATAGATTTCACTCCTACAAACTGTAGCTTTGTTGAAAATTCTTTGATTAATAAATATGTTGACACCTGGCACTACTCTGATGACTTGAACCTTCATCGTTAATAATTTCACAATGCGACTGCAGTGATCTAAGATAATGTGACTACATACATAAACAACATGTTGAACAATGTTCTCATTTAGAGGCTTGAAATAATACTACATGTGATGCAAACACTGAGAAAATGTAACACGTGGAATGTGTAACTTTGCACAAAGTGAAGTCTGATATAATTGCATGAGAGTGTTTGTGACTAGGTGCGAATGAGCACGAATCTACCTACAAATAAGGTAAACCCAAATTAAAAATTTCAAAGGGTATTTAGCAAATCAAGTTATTAGAACAAAGTTCCAACAAAGCCTCTTTATCTTTGGTCTCAAGATTATGGAATGATGTCTAAAGTCTTTCTATTGATGGGTATGATTATAGTAGAAGTCAAAAGAAAGAAGAAAAGTGTGATTAATATATTGACTTCAAATATTAATTAAAAATTAATTATTTTTTAAATCAAATTTTAATAAAGATGTACTTGCAAAAATAAATTTATTTAAATCAAAGAGGGTTTCTATTTTAATAAGACATAGGGGTGTGTTGGTGACAACAACTTCAAATTGTTGTAAGAAAGTTAAGTTACATAAATGCGTTGTTAATTTATTATATATCAATACATTTTTGACTCTTGTACTTTTAATTTCAAATTGAATGTATAATGGGAAAAATTTATCTATTGTGTGTTTAGTGGGAAAATATTTATTTTCAAAGTAAATGACTTCTTCACCATATTTAATGCATTCATAATAAAATAAAAATATGTAAGTTCCATATCATTTGACAAAGTTGTCTCACAGAATGCCTAAATATAAGGTGTTCTTTTAAATAGTCGGTCTCTTTATAATCCAAAGATATAAATCTTAGCTTGGGTATTTAAAATTTGATCAAAGATATCATACCCTTTTCTTTGATTGGTTGGCCTTGAGGGAGGTAGAGGGGGATGAGGCATAACATATTGACTACCTCCTTTCTATTGTGCATGGTGTGGTACCCTACCTCTTCAAGTAGTGACAATGTGGACCACAACATCTAATATAAGCATTTGGTGAATAATGAGGTTTGGATGGTAGCTAACACAACCTTGAGGTCTAGGGAGAGGAGGAACAAAAGGAGTTATGCATACTTTTTGACGCATAGTAATAACAAAAATGAACTAGGATTGAATATTTAAAAAATATGAATTAAAGCTATAAAAATTATTAATAATTTCTACCTTAGAATTATTACATAAATATTTGACCCATGTAATTATATGGTTGTTACAAATTTTACACATTAAATGGAAATAATATGTAATGATTACAATCATAACTTGAGTTAGAAAATATAAATAATATATATCTATTATAACCATTTGTAATTTGTGAATGGATTAAAAAAAATTGAGTATTAAAAAAAAATAATAATAATTAGAAATCTAAAAGTTTAAGGAGAAAACTAAGGTTTTGCTATGTTTTAAGCAAGAAATGAGTTCACCCACATGTTTTACCTTATTTTTTATTAATGTGATTTAATATGATAGAACCTTTGAACTAATCAAATTGTATAATATAAAACATTAAAACATAACTCCAAATGCTACAATAGAGTATGATTGAATAATTGCAACTTAATATAAATGGAAATGAGTTAATTAATTAAGATAGTTTGTTTCTGGTTTGTGTAGTTTTATGAATAAATATAAATGATTTAAAGGATTCTAAATGGACTAAGATCTACTCAAACCAACACATTGAGTAGTTGGGTATACTGGAGGATTCAATTAGCCTCTAAATTCCTTAATCTAATGTAGGGGTTTTCTTTTGCGCAATTCATTCTATTAAGTTGTGCCTTTTTCTTGGCACAAGTCTTTGTGCTTGCTTGAAAAATGTCTTCCTATGTAATATCATATCTCTATTGTATGTAAATCCAAAAAACTTGTCTCTTTCACTTCAAAGACATAGTTCCACTTTCGACTCTAAGTTAACTTATAAAAATAAAGAGAGGTGGGTTTAGCTAACCTCAACCATTCCCTAATGAGTGGTTGAGCATTGCCTACATGTTCAATATTATAAGGAGGGGAATTAAGCTACACATAGTTCTTTGCATTAAGTGTATGTGTGTAATGGTGGTCCTTTTATGAATGTAACCTATAATCTAACTCTCGATGCTTGATAATGAAAAAATTGACTTAGATTAGGTGCTTTAGACTTGGCTAGAGCCTACACCTTGTCAATAATTTTTTAGTTTTGAAGTTTAGGGCAGTCCATTTAAATGTACAAATGTGTATAGATGTTTTTTTAATGAGTTTTAGGTGGGAAAATATGCTTAAATATATTATGTCTAGATAGACGACTCTTTGAGTAACTTATCATGTCACTGATATGCAAAATATACAAGTTGGCTCATAAATATAATTTTAATTTAATAAATGATCATTACTTGGCATAGGAACAAGTCTGCCAAATTGGATGTCTCCAAAATTATGTAAGCATATGAGTTTTGATAGTCTTGTCCAAAACAAAAGAATATTGATGTGATGATCTAGAGATAATTTGAATGTATTTTTTAAGAAGTTAAATATAGACTAAGAAATTACTATCAATGACTTATAGCTAATCAAAAAGGTCGAGTCTATATAAAGCAAGTGAATAGGAGAAAAGATTGTATGAGAACCATATGTGTGTGTGTGTGTGTGTGTGTGTGTGTGTGTGTGTGTGTGTGTGTGTGTGTGTATGTGTGTGTGTAAAAATCATAAGGTGAAGATAAGTCAAGATTAATATTATCAAATATCTAATACCAAATTTTAGTATCTAAAATTTTAGTCATTTTGATAAATAAAATTACTTTAATAAAAATACACAAATATTTATTAAGAGGAGAATAAAAAAACATATTTATTTAAAATTTTCACCCTCTAACCTTCTTCTCAACTTTTAATGAATAAACTACATATCATTTCATTTCTCTCTGTATTTATGTAACATCATATCACCCCATTACAACTTTATTAATTCATCTAATTACATTTCTTTATCTATTTATGTAACTCCATATCATAACTTTATGCATTCAAAAATAGTAATATTGTGAGAGTTTTCTATTGCTTTTCGTATTCGCCCAATCTTTCATTGGTTCACATCAATGGCTAAAATTTTGAACTCTTTGATTTAGGGTGGTTTGAATGTATTTCATGTAATATCATATCACCTCATTACACTTTATTTAATTTAAAATCATATAATCTAATTACATTTATTTATCTATTTATATAACACCATATCATAATTTTATAAATTCACAAATAGTAATCTTGTGAGAGTTTTCTATTACTTCTTGTACTCACCCAATCACCCAGTCACCTAGTCTTCCATTAATTCTCATCAATGACTAAAAATTTGAACTCCTCAATTTAAGGTGGTTTGATTGCATTTCATATACTCCCTAAATATAGAGTGTTTAATCTTCTCTCATTTTATATTTATCAAATGTTTTTTTAATTTTAATTTCAAAGAACTTTCTTGTTATGTTAATATATGAACACCACATACATACATGGAATTTAATAGACACCTTCTCAGAGGGTCATTTTTAATGGTCTTTGGCACTTTTAAAGTTTTTTTCTTAAGATTTTAAATGGTTTGAGGCAATTGTCTCTAATTTTTAATGTAACAAGAGTATGAAGCTCGAAGTCCCTTCAGTCAATTTTTAACACACAATGTAGTTGTAAGTGTCATGATAAATTCACGAGAAATAGAAATTTAATTTGATAGTTATATGATTTTTTATAATTATTTCATATATATATATGCATGCTAAACTATTAGAAATTGTAAATAATTATATAAATATTTGTTATGTCTATAATTTAGAATTAAAATAGCCTCGTGAGCTCAAAGAAATGTAATCTCACAGAATATGGATGATTGTAGTCCATGAAGGGGTGTTCTTGATGAGGCACTAGTATTTGTATAAAATGTAAAGCCGTATTTTATCAAATTTCCATAGAAACATCATTGAAGATTGCCCCAAACAAGCACAACTATACAGATATTTGCTGCAACAATAAAAAGTACAAACATGTAAACAAAGTGATTTAAACCTGAACGCTGATGGGATCGATCTTCTAATCAAATAGAATAAAAAGTGATCTTACATTATAAACTTGGGCATAAATTTGATCAAATATTTTGGGCTAAAATTAATCTTTTCCGATGGTATACTTAACTAAACTTGAACAATCCGTGGGACAAAATAAGATGAATCAACAAAAATTACTGCCAACGAGTGCAACAAATTAAGAAACAAAGTTGCGAACACAAAGTTATGGCCACTTTAGAGCCTCATCTTCTCTGGTAAAAGAAAATAGCTCTGCCCATCTTCCAATTTGCCCGCTACAGATAAAATGGGGACTTTTTGTCCAATGTAAAAGGAATTAGCATGGGCTTCAACATTTTGGGGGTACTTCTGCATAATTTCAGTTGCATTCATCCTGCGCTCCTGCAGAAGCCTTAGCCGCCCGTCTGAATCAACATTACACTTTCTGTTAGAAAGTCAAGATTAATTGGAGATAATTTCTCCCACCTCCCTCCTTTATCATGCAAGCTGTTAAGCATCAGTTAGTAAACTGACAGTTAGGATTCAGTTAGATAACAATCAGTTAGATATGAGTTTGTTTGAACAAGCAGTTAGTTAAGTAGTTGAAGCTAATAATAGATGAGTTTATTTTCAGTTATTGTTTAGTTTTTAAATCTATAAAAAGACGCTAAGGGCGCACATTGTAATCAAGGGAAATTAGAAGATGAATAGAATTGTTTTTCTCAAGATTGCTGTAGCTTTCTGAGTTCTGAGTTAATAGTTCTTGTTTTCTTGTTTATTTTCTATTCATATTTTCCTTCACTTTCCTCTCAAGAATTCCATGCCAAACGCGCCACAGACGGTTTCCCGTTCTGGTGAAATAAGTGAGATTTTCAATTAACAAGAAATCCCTTGAATTGCCGTTGGTGCGTGCAATTTGCAGAGTGTCTTGTCTGAGTTGGAGGTGGATGATTCTGCGTTGACGGAGCTCCGCTTTACATGGTTGACATTGTATTTTGTTGAGAAAAAAAATGGCCAATTTTTTGTTTGGTGGAGCTGAGATGTGGTTATCAACCTCGTATTTTTCATGGTTATTGTAATTTTTCAATTTTAACGAGACACACATTAAATAAATTGGTACAATTTATTATTTTTTAAAAATTTGATTTTCTTGTTGACGTTTTTGTTAATTTGGAACATTTATAAAAAGAATATATAAATTTCTATTGATATTATTGACATAAAAGTGCGAGGGGAACCCGTGAGTGCCCAGTTTCAAACCGAGGTCCTCCCTTTCGTTAAAGATGTTACTTATTTTTCTGGACATTAAAAAAACAAGGGAAAAAAAAAAAAGTTGTATAGAGAATTGAAACTTTACCTGGGGCGAATTTGATACCAGCGTCGATGATGCTCATAAATTATATCGTTTATACTGCTTTTTATATAATTATTTTTTAAAAAAATTGAAATGTCACGTACATGCGTTTTAAATCAATAGGTGAGCGTGCATGCAGTTTTTAATTCGTACAGAGAACCAGCGTTTTTTCCTTTAGTGTGTACATGAAGTTTAAACTTCATGTTCGGCGAAAACTTTTTTAAATTAAACTTGTACCATACTTGTTATATGGCATCAATTTATTTGTAAACAATTGGAAACCAATGGTAAATTGTCAGGGGATGTCTGAAAATCTATCAGAAACGTAACAAAATAAAAAAATGTTTATGAGTTTTTTTAGGCCTAGGTAGCAACGAACCTACTACAAACTTTGGTATGGACAGAGTTAGGGTGCCTTCGAGCGTGCTCAAGGCCAAAATTTTACTGCATATACATGATGTTTGAAAAGTATCTATATATTAATATAAAGCAAGATATGGTACAATGTTAATCATACCAAAAAATGGGTGGAAAAGTCACACCTCATAAGTAAAGTCACACCGAAAATTAAACAAAAATGTTAAGGAAAAGTCATAAAAAGTGGACACAAAATGATCACACCAAAAAAGTTATATCACATCAGTGGCCAACAAAGCAGAGAAACCAAAGTACAAATAACATTAATTACAAATAATATTAATGAGAATATTTAAGCATTAGCAACAAACATGGACATCAAGAGAAGTGGGGGATACTGCAAACCCAAAAGCCTATCCCCTGATCTTCCCATAGGAGGAGGATCTCCGTCAGTGAGTAAGGACTCCCAACCAATGTTTTGCAGAAGTGGGATCCACTGCATACCCAAAAGCTTATCACCCCATTTTCTCATAGTAAGAGGATCTCCATCAGCGAGTAAGGACTCCCAACCAAAGTTTCATTGCTCTTTCAAAATCTCGTTCTAATTTCTTTCAAAAAAAATAACCAAAATCAAACATAAAAATCTATCTTAGGAATGCAGACTCCAACCTCTATCATCACCATGCTATGAAATGAAAAAAGAAACCCCCAAACCCAACCATCACCTCATACCATTACTTTTCATACTAAATACTAAGTTTTTTTATTCATCTAGGTTACCATTGCACTTCTGCTCATTGCCCTCGAATCTCTATTCATCTCCTCTAGTTCACAAGTCGTCATCTCCATCCAGCAGATTAAAAGAAAGCCAAAACTGTGAAGGTGAAGATTTTTTTTTAAATCTTCGTAAAATAATAATTTGACGTTACTTGATTGGCGGAGACGCAGCAACTCTGATTTTGTTAACAATCAAAATGTAAAACAGAGCGTGCCAACTGTATCCCGCACCATACAATGGACCGCCTCATATACATGCCTGTAATTCTCCATAACATGACTACTTTTAATATCTTCGGTATCTATTTATATACAAGTTAATATGCATTTATTGTGGTTTCAATTGAAAGACACGTGTATTGTTAGCCGTCAATCAATACTGAGATGGGTATTTTCCTATGGGATAAATATATATACGTGAACACATCCCATAGTTAACGTGGAGAACTTTGGATATGGATGCTAGGTTATATCAACATATAAGGAGAGCCATGAACTCAATGGTGAACTTGGAAGCGAATTGGGAAGTCGAAGTAGACTCTCAACGGACTTTTTTTTGTTTTTTTTTAAATAGATGTTATAAATGAAAAAACATATTTGGTGTTTGTTAAAATAGATGTATGAAAGTAGAATTATGGGATTAGAAAATGAAGAAAATTTTATTTGGTTATTTGTTACATAAGATATTTTTTATAGAATTGAAATCTGAGGTAACAATATATTATATAAAGAAAAATATCCAATCATAAATAAATTTAAAATTAAGACATTAGTTGTATATAAGATATTATTCGTTGAAACAAATACTTTTTTATTAGAGGCATTGATTAGGACTCAAATGTTAAATTATTTAAAGAAGACCAAAATTATGGAGACTTATTAGTGGCCCGAAATAGTTGTAGAGGAAGAATTCAATAAGGTTCACAACATGTAGATGAAACAAAATAATAAGTAGATGAAGAAATGAGGCATTAACATACAAGAATGCCTAAACTCTGACAAAGAAATTAAAATGTATGTGAGAGAAAACTTTAGCGTAGCCATGTATACGAAGTAAATTTGGTATAAGAAAGAATACTATGTCTAAGAATTTAATCTAACATAGACCTATATAGGAGCATAAATTAATTGAAAGATGAAAATGTTGATGGTTTAGCTGAGGAATAAATCATCATTTCCGCTATGAAAATGACATGTAGACAATGGTTAATGAAGAATGGAAAAACAGAACAAGCATATTTTGTGTTGAGTGGGTGGTTGAGTTAAAATATTACTATATCATGGAATGCATAGCCTATAGTGATATTTGAATCAAGTACAATGACAACTTAAAAATAGACAATTTAACTACCTTATTTGAGGAGGCGAGGCTAGATAAAACAACAAATATTTTGAACAAGAACCAAAAAAAAAAACCAAAATCAAAAAAGAAATGAACATTTTGTAAAACTAATTAAAAAACCATTATTTCAAGATGTTATTTTCGTATGGAACACTATTATTATTACTCTTGTTCCCACACTCTGCTTGAAATATTTCATTCATTCATTATGGCATGAGAAGATTTTTTTCCCTATATTTATGTTGTTTAAAAACTTGTATACATCGATGTTTTATTTTTTTTACCTTACTAAAGAATTATTAATACTAGTTGCACAAGTATCTATCACAATCAGTTGAAATTATTGATTTCCATCAAGGAAAATTATCAATCAATGTAAGTAATATTTTTTTTAATTAAATTTAACATTAGCTTTGAAATATATATGATATAACTATTTCCTTTCTATTCATTGAACTCAGGGAATGGGACTAAATTCTTGGAAAAATTTGATATTTATGGAACCTAAGAATATATATTTCTATATAGTGTTCGGTGTTTAAATTTTTCAGCAATCACATGAATAATGCAAGGAAGAAAAAACACTAAATTTGAGCATAGATGGAAGATGTTATTTGGTTATAAAAATCTTAGTTAAGTAATACTTGTGGGATAGGGCAAGTTAAGGGTGTTGACTGAGTGAACCACCCGTCCATGACATTAAAAAGGGGTGTAGTATAATGCCATTCTTTTTTAATTAATCATCACTTTTGACTAGAGCTAAAATCATATCTAGGACACAACAAGGGCATAATTCCCAAGAACAATTAATCCATCATAAACGACGACCATCGATGATTAAAAATATGAATTAAACTCATTAAAAGAAGAAAAGTTTTATAGAAACCATGTTAATAAATTATCATAAAAAAACTAGAGAACCAAACATATGCCAAATACCTAAAGAAACTAAAGAACCCAAAACCTACTAACAATTAACACTACGATTCTAAAAAACACCAATTTCATGAAGGTATGGAAATTCAATCACGAAGGGTGAGCACCCTCTTTCCACTATGGGAGATAAGCCCCTCCATGGTCCATTGAGTGCCATCATCAGTTGAACTCATAGCATCTTGATGCAATTTTTCTACTTATGTCTTTCCTCCTTTATGAATTTTCTTTCCATAGTTTGGTTTAGTCAATACAGAAGTTGTCTACTTGATGGTGAGCACCCCCCTGGAAGCAAGCTCTTCTTCACTCGTCAGAGAATAAAAAGTATACTTCTTTGCAAGAAGTTCAAGTTCCATTGCTCCCATGACTAAGTAAACACAAATTTTCCTTTGCTTATACAAAATTATACCCCAAAAACTATGGGTGTCAAAACCTCTTCTTCCACCTATTGGGGTGCTTTCCCTTCACCCATATGTAACTCTTCTTCAAACAAAAAAACCATAGCCTTGATTTCTTCTAAGCTCACCTCTTTTGTTTAAATAGTAGTCTCTTAATGTGCTCCACAATTCAATCCCTTCATGTTCTCCATCATGGGAATAGGTAAACCAACCTTCAAACAAGTATCATTGCTCAAAACCTCCCTAGGAGTAATTTTCTCTACTATATGTTGAAAAGTAGCTAAAAATGAAGATGGCTCAAGGTATGTGGTTACATTCATTACTCATAGAATCCATTTCCACAAGTTTACATAAAACTAAAACTGAGTTTTGGGGAAGGAGCAAGTTGCAATTTTGTTTCAACTTGTTACAATAAAAACATTTCAAGGGAAACCCTTCAATATCCACATGCTGAAGCCACTACCCATGCTTAGAAGAGATCCGAACTGAATTAAAAACTAATTCTGAAGGGTCTTAGAAAAATAAACTTTAGCAAAATTAGACTATGAACCATTTGTTGTTGGGTCAATTCTAAGATATTGCTTCTCAATCCCAAAGGAAGGTGATATAACCGAATCCAAATGAATATTCAAATCAAATTTGCCAATTACAAACTCTTTAAGGTCAAAAATCGGTCTAATTTTGTTGTGGAATGAAGGGCTCTCAACACATACAAAATCAAGATCTTCACTTTAAAAAAAAAAACTTCCCTTTATAAAGCATTGTTAAGCTAGGGCACTCAATCCCCTTCCACATGCTTTTCATCTAACTAGATATTTCTAATAAAATCTTCCTACAAAAGAGCATTCCTCAATTCACAAAAATCTTCCCACAAGAGGGAATGCTTTTCATCTAGCAAGATATTTCTGGTAAAATTGGTCGCTTGTCCAAAAAACTTCCCACAAAAGAGCATTCCTCCATTCCCAAAAATCTACACGCCTCTTTCACTATCTGAAATGGGATATCCCCTAAATGAAGCTCTAATCCAAGACCATGGTTTCCTTGAAGATAAGTAGAGGAAGAACCCTTATGCGTCTCCCCACCCAACGCACCTATCTGTCAGTCAAAACCCAAATTGGATGGCCTCATTGAAAGAGAGGCCATGCTTTGAGTCTCGATGGAATCCGTAATAGTTGCACCATCGTTACCTTCCATTTCGGGCTTGCGCATAATCAATACAACGGATAAAAGAGGGTTAAAAAGAAGAATTTTCTTCCTGCAAAATTCACTGCATCCATGGAAAGGGTTGTGGACATTTGGGCAATCCAAAAATAATTTGTGCTCACTTGTATCTGTCGCCGAAACCACCTCTCTTTACCATCCACCACCGGGTCTCACCCCAAAGTACCATCTATATCAATAACATTATGTGCCCAAACCATCGATTTCAAAGGGCCACCATTCTGTGATCGTAGATTCAACCTTCTTCCCTTTGGACTCCCTAATGGAAAGACACTGACACTTTCCCTCGCCTCACTTCTGCCACTCCCGTTCACCTGATCTGCTTGAGCTGTAGGAAGGGGTTTGGAAAGTAGTTTCACTGGTATAGTCGGAGTTGTTGTTACTAACAAAAATTTATACATCTTTTCCTACCATGTGGATGACATTGGAAAATACATCAAATCCAAATAATTAAAAGAAAAGACACCTCACACCATTCCCCTCAAATTAATGGTATTGGTGACATTAATAAGCATGAGTCAAAGCAGGGACAATGTTATTTTGAATCTTAGATATTTTAAGAAGTTGAATGAGTGACGATTGACAATTTTGTGGTGATCATATTCTCATCTTTAATTTTGAGCTTGTTTAAAAATCCATGGTCTCTGATTGTAAACTCTCACATTATATCCAAGCCATTCTCTATAGCGACGTATTTGAAATTTGAATTTCTTTCACTACGAGAAAATGAGGGGGGTTGTGAGGTTACAAATACTTCATCCTCATATGTATTATATGTGACAATGTCTCTTTTGTTTTAGATTATGTAGAAGTATATATATGCTTCACAATTTTATTTTTTAAATGTATGTTTTTTCTTTAAATTGTTTATTTTATTTTCTTTTGAAAATTTATTTTTTATGATCATTATAGAGATTTAGTGCATGGTGTCTTTGTTTGTCTAAACAACATATACTAAAATCACATCACAACTCTTATTATATATGAAAAATAGTTTTTAGAAAAAGATAAAATTATCTCACTTTTTAATGAACACTTCTAAAAAATACACTTATAAATTCTTATGTTATATTGGATTTGTTTTAACATTTGAAATGATTAATAATGGACCTAAAAACTATCAAGACAATAAAATTGCCAATAAGCTAAGATTTGAAACAATATTCATAATTGATTCATATTGAATGATTTGAAAATATTTACAACCGCAAACCATGCTTAAAGAAGCTTCAAATGAGAATTAGAGTTACATGTAAAAATTTGAAAAAAAACTAATCTAAAAAAAATCTATTTTTAGCATTTATTATTTATAATAAGTTTTGCATGCAAGTATGTGCAATTTTAAAAATCTCCTGAAATATCTTAATGTTAAAATAAATCTATCGGATAAAATTTTACTGAAGTTGATGTCCGAACCTAAAAATATATATTTTTAAAAATAGAAAATTTTCAAAAAATTTATTAAATGGTAATTTCAGACCCTCAATTGATCACGTATGGTCTCCAAAAAATATCAAAATTAACTCTAAGCAGATAAGATGGCTTAGAACATTATCAAAAATTTCAAAATGACCATTTTAATGCATGGAAGAGCTCAAACAAAACTACGAATAAAAAATTATGACCTCCAAAAAAATAACCTATTTTTTTAGGTCAATTAAATATAATAATTTTAATTTTTTATTTATATATATTTTCATATTTTCATAATTTATTAATTAATTATTTAACATTAATCGAAGTTGGCATAACCACCATTAATCTTGGGACTAGATCTCTTAACTCTATATCTTAAGAATTTGTTTTAAAGATAAACGAGGTCCAAGTCTTGCTCCCTTAACCTATAAAATAAAAATATTTACAATGAAGTTCAAGAATAGTCAAATGAATAGGCTACCATATAATCCTAACTAAGATAAAAACATTGCAAAATTAAATCACCCAGAGTTACAATACCACTCATATGACCCTAGTTGAGATGTATGAACATACAAATAAAAGAAAATATATTTCATTAATATGGATGTTGAGACGACTAATGCTATAAAAATTACCTAATCATTTGAACTCTTCCTATT
This sequence comes from Torreya grandis, assembly GCA_037957365.1. NCBI lineage: Eukaryota > Viridiplantae > Streptophyta > Pinopsida > Cupressales > Taxaceae > Torreya > Torreya grandis. The sequence goes on along the minus strand of JARHVA010000312.1, from coordinate 1,720,126 downwards.
CCAACTTATATTTAAGCAAGTCTATTTCAAGAATATTTAATTTAGTGAATGTTTTTCAATTACTGTGATAAAGAGAACATGATTTCAGATAGAAATCACAAATTAAATTTTAATATGTTAGATTTTCATCTTTTTCGATGCTAACATTATTTAGAAGTATTTGTATAATTTTTTAATTTTTTATCTTGTGATTATTATCATTTTATATATGAGAAAAACGTAATAAAATAATAATATATTTAAAAATATTAGTTAACAAAAATATAGTTAATTTATGTTTAAAATCTATCTTGAAATTAAAAATTAAAGCAATAAATTTGTAGTAAAGTTTTTAAAAATATAATAGGACATTGAGGTGGTTACACAGTAGGTAATCAAACATTATTCACTATCGGTCCCAAAAATCATTTATAATTAAATTGTACTAGTATCGGTGGGTATAGAAGTATTTTTTAGATAGTGAAAAGGGTGCAGTAGTTGTTGGGTTGATGAATAAGGTAAAAATTAGATATTTTGATATTTTTTTGTCCTTCACTTCATGTGCTTATAATTTTTTAGCATAATAATCCCTACATCTATCTTTATATGACGCTCATATGTCAATGTGACTCGTAATCAAGTCAATTTGAATTAATATTGACTCTATAGTATTGGATAAATAGGTGTATTGGGTGTTGGTTGAAGTGGGTTCCTTCATTATCCTAATTAATTGTTCAATTTATAATTTGTTTTCCACTATGTGTAACCAAATTCTTCTAATTGTCTGGGAGGCCTTGTGGAGTTGTGGGATGGATATGAGGGTTAGATGATCCATGTGTAGCCTCTACATCTAACTCGCACTTATAACATATCCCTATGTACTCCTTTGCTTGAAGTTTTCTCACAACCTTACACACAAGTCTCACACATGTTCACAAACTTTCATGTAATGGTCACCTCATATCGTAGCATATGATACTTAGTGTGCCCTCCATATTTTGTAGCCTTGTACACTTTATCACTTCATGATCATGGAATTGTTGGATCTTTTAGGCCCCACTTGAACATAACCACGTGTTGATCTACCCCAACTGCATGACATAACAAGTGGTTTAACTAGTTGTTAACTACCAACTAAGGATCACAAGGTTGGGAATCATTGATGGTAGTCTAGATATTAATTATTCAGACCATTTCCAACTACCACATCTGACAAGAAGATTCAAATTATCTCATTGGTAGTTGTATAATGATTATTAGTCTTTGTATTATACATGTTCAATATGTAACATAGACATCTGACCAAAAAAGAACAACATGGCTAGATCAATGTCATTTACACATTCGTATCACCATTATATTTCTCTACACATCTACTCTGTATACATGCACTTTAGACATTTTAATCCATATCCCTTGTTCTTTGATTTATGAATAGAAGTTACATTTCCTGGAAGTATGACTTTTGCTCTATTGAATGTGTATTTAATCATTCTATCTAAATACTCTCTGTGCATTCACTCCATACAACCAAACTCAGTTGTCCCCCATACAACTTGTCCTAGTATCCTTGGTGCATATCATTAGATAGGGGGTTAAGAGGGTTAGGATGAGTATTAGCAGGTTTTTCTCTTATAAGTGAATGGATTATTTTAAAATAAATGGATTTCAATAATAAAACAATGAAAATAAAAAAATTATAGAATCTAGTATTATTAGGATTGGTTTTTGATTGCTTACCTCCCCTCTGCGGTGACATTATTGAATCATCAAGGTAACAAGAGATAGTATAATGTTTTCTCCTCCTCCAAGCACAATGAAAATGTGGTTTAGAGTAGAGAAAGCTAGAGCAAATAGTAAAATGAATGAGAATGATAATGCCCATGGGTTTGGGCCCTTTTGATTTTTTGTTCCCTATTAATATAACATGTTATAGCACCTACGTATTATAGTTTGGTGTTGTCGATCCTAAATTTCAATAACGTGTATGTGTTATAGATATTGTGCATATGCGTAATGTTTATAACACATATATGTTAGGGTAAATGTCCAAAGAATTATCCCCTAACTTCATGCACTTACACTTTACATCCCTTATGGTATCTCTTGTTCTAATTTATCTCTGTGTGACAATAGCGAGTTACTTATATGGACTATGAAAACAATGTATCTCTGTATATGAATGCTGTCAATTCTTAATGATTTCAAATCACATAAATTAAATACAAATAAAAATATGTATGAAATTTTGCTTTGCATAATTTTGAACAAATGCCTCTATGATTGGAAATGGCTTGAGTTCCAAAGCATAATGCTTGGACTTTAGACTTACACACACAATTGAATCTAGCTTTTTTTTATTGAAAATAAAATAAAAAATCCAACTTCTACCATTATAAATACTATGAATTTCATTGAGATATTTTATAAAACTATATTATGACGTAGAACACACTCTCATATATATATATATATATATATATATATATATATATATATGACTACTTTCAGTTCACTATCTATATTACTTTCTAAGTATATTTTTTAAGCCATTATATGTCGTAACTATAAATATCTACAATTTTTTTATGTATCTTTTGTTTTGTTCATCCAAATGCAAAAAGAATTGTATAGTTTCAAACTAGCCCTAATTATATTCATATTTTATTACAAAAAGACACCTTTTTTATGTAGCAATCAATTATCTATTTTTTAAATCATTATCAGGGTCTTTTTACTTGTTACATTAATTAAAAAATTAACAATTAATTAAAAAAAGGTTGCAAATTAGATGTTTTTTTCTAAATTTTTTATTAAAAAGTTTTAGAAAATATAAACGATGCTAAAAAAATGAGGGGACACATGGACGACTTTTAATATGTATTTTTTGAAAATCAGACATTTCTCTTTGAATTTTAGATGTTTTACTTACTTATATTTGATCATTTAAAATAAAAAATAGTACTTTAGAAACTAGACTCGAAATGTTATAATTCATATTTTTATATCATTTTCTAGTTTTGAATATAATCATTTTAAATAATCTATTCAATTTGATGATTCTTGTTTTCTAAGGAAAAAATGTCCACTTAAAACTCCATTTTAACTAACCAATTCCCTGCACTTACCCTTATTCCTTTTATTTTAATTTAGAAAAATATTTGATTAGGTTTATATTTATTTCTTTTTAATATAATTTTACTTTACACTCTTAATTTACTCTATTTTATTTTTAGATTTTAATATTTTTGATTAAATTTCTTTCATAACTAATTATTGTAATTTTTTTGTTAGTAACATTTTTTTATAATATTTCTAAGATTATTAATTTTACTTTATTTTATTTTTAAATTTTAATCTTTTTGATTAAATTTCTTTTATAACTAATTATTGTAATTTTTTTGTTAGTAACATTTTTTTATAATATTTCTAAGATTATTAATTTTTTATTCTAAGGATAATATCGTTTAAAATCAGGGGAGGCCCTCCATTTCCTCAATTGTCCAAACAAAAAAAACAAAAAATCCATCCAACAGGTTTTGAAAAGGTACATATGTCGATTCCAACTAGTCTTAATTTATATTTGTAATGGTTAATGTCTTATAATAAACAATTAATTTTCAGAAAGTGAATAAAAATTAAGATGATTTTTTTAGGTTGATGTTATAAAAGCATTAATATGAAAAATTTAAGAGTTTTATAAATTTTTATTGTTCCCTGTAATGTTATTCTGGTTAAATATTATTTTTTAATATTTCTTTTTCAAAATTTTAAACATCACATTCCTGTCACAAATATGAGGTATTTAAATATTTTTTTGGTTGATCTGAAAAATTCAACAATACTCGCTCATAATATAGAGAGATATTAATCTCACGTCTTAATCACCAATCCAAACATTCACAATATTTTAAGAAACGATTTATTAATTACACCCAGTTTTCTATTTTTTATTGGAGCCTATGTTATGGTAAGTACACCCAGTTTACATATTTTTAATGTAGGTAGAGTATTTGTGTTATTTGACATGGGCATTGCTTCCATGATAATGCCTTTCTAGAAGTTTCATTAGCTAAAATCAGAGGATATTTAATTAATACAAATGATCTTCTTATCACAAACAGCCACTTTGTATTATGTCTCATCAATTTTTTTTGTATACAAGTTTTATTTACGTGGCATTAGATGGATTTTGTGCTCTTTTATAATTTATCCTTGTGTTATTTTTACCCAATTTAGATATAAGATAGAATGAAGCTATCACAATTATATATAAGATATACCAATAAAAAAATGTTTAGAATGAAATTCAAAGAACAAAAGAATTAGTAGAGCTCAGATGAAGGTAAGAGGTTTTGAGATGAATCAATACTTTTTTATTTGAATAATATAATTTAATGTTGTTTTTTAATTTTATTTTAAAAATCAATATAAGATTTTATATCATTTTGTTATGAAATTTTTATAATATATGTATTTTTAATATATTAAATTAGAAAAAAAAATGTTTCAAATTATATTAAATTTCATTCTTTAAAATTTAAGGATCAACTTTAAATTGATACTTTTACAAGGTTTTTTTTATGTTTATATTTATAAATACAATCTTTACTTAAAGTAAAGAAAATCAAATTTTTTATTTTTAATAATTATTTTTATTATATATTACAATGAAATGAAAAAGATTAAATGACAAATTTAATTTATTTACATGATTTTAATATTATTTATATGACTTTAACAATATTTTTATATAAATAGAAGATAACCTTTCTTATCTTGACATTGATTAAAAGTAGTCTAATAACAATGGAAAACCATAACCTATAAAATAACCCCACTGCCATTTCCCACCATACATTTGCAGCATCTAAATCCTCTTCCCTTACTTCACTTGCCTTAATAAACTTAATATATTATTTATTTTACATAAATTTTTCATTGTCTACGAAAAATGAAATATAGTCACAATAACATCATTATATACATGAAAGACAACTTTTTTTTTTATCTTAAGATTAAATGAGAGTAGTCCAATAACAATAAAAAACCTTAGCCCAAATTCAAAATGATAAAAAAATCATCCAACATAAGTTTTGAAAAGATATATAATTTATTATTATAATCTGCTATATATTTAGTTTCGAAATATGAGCTGAGATGTTGACATTTTATGTAGTTCAATGATTCTATGTGAATGTTATCTATTGAGGCATGCACAAAAAAAGAAATTCCAATTATTGGTGTCTTATAATTAATAATTAATTTCAAAAAGGTAAATAAAAATCAAGATGATTTTTCTCTAAGTTACTGTTATAGAACACTAATCTGAGAAATTTAAGAAAGTTTTATAAATTTTTATTGTTCCATATAAAATTATTATAATTAATATTTTTTTGGAAATATCTTCCACAAATTTTTAAACATTACATTCCTGATACAAATATAACACTGAAGATATGAGGGATTTGATAAGACATTATTTTGATTTTTTTAGGGATCGATCTCAAAAATTCAACAAGTAAAGAGATATTGATCCCCATGCTTTAATCACCAATCCAAACATTTAAAATTTATTTTAAAAAAAAAATTCTAAGTGGTATTTGGAAAATCAATTTATTAATTAAATGTTAGAAACTCAAGTTGAACTGGAGTTAATTTCTCCACTCCTCATGCATGCAACAGTGAACAATCAGTCAGTTATCAAACAGTTAGTTAAACTATTAGAGAAGTAGTTCACATTTAGTTAGTTAACTGACATTTAGGAATCAGTTAGTTAAGCAGTTAGAAGATTAGTTAAGGATGAGTTAAACAATTAGTTAATTTTCAGTTATTTTTGGATTCAAATCTATTTAAAGATGCCTTGGGTGCAGCATTGTAAGCAAGGAAAATTGAAGATCAATAAAAATATTTTTCTTCAAAATTTGCAGTAGCAATTTGGTTATGTTCTTATTTTATTGTTTCAATTCTTGTTTTTCATTTGCTCTTTTAGTTTCTACAAATTGGTATTAGAGCAGGCAAGAGATCGTTGAAAAGGAGCCAGCAGGTTGGGAGCGACAAGGAGAAGTACAGATTGGAGAAGTGCACAGTTAGCAAAAGTGTGTAGCAGTCGCAGCTAGCAAGGAGCACAGTTACTAACATCATCAATCTGACTGACGTCAGCCAACAACCCAGACTGACCTCGACAGAGACCACCAATGTCAGCAATATTCCTGACCAACCTCGACAGAACAACCGACGTTGGTGACTGTGTTTAGGAATAGCAAACTAGAAAGGAGAATATAGTCTCTTTAGCAATTGACATGGCAGTGAACAACAGTATTTCTTAGCCTCAAATTCCCATTTTAATGGTAAGAATTATGATTTTTGGGCAATTAAGATGAAAACATTGTTTTGCTCACAAGAAGTTTGGGATTTGGTAAAAAGTTATTTTGTAGAACCGTAGGATAAGGCAGCCCATCTAGCATTAACTCAAGCACAAAAGGATGAGCTTAAAGAGAATAGAAAAAAAGATGCAAAAGCTTTATTTATAATCCAATAGGGATTCGATGAATCAATTTTTTCCATAGTAGCAGCAGCAACGAGATGCAGAGAGGCATGGAAATTATTGGAGAATACCTATAAAGGTAATACAAAGGTAAAAATTGCTAAATTGCAATCTCTTAGGCTAAGTTTTGAAAATTTGCAAATGAATGAATCAGAATCTATAGATCAGTTTATGGGTCAAGTGTTGAATATAGTGAATCAAATTAGATCTAATGGAGAAACAATCATGGATTAGAAGATTATAAAAAAATACTAAAGAGTTTACCCAGTAAATTTGATGCAATAATTGTAGCTATTGAGGAAACCAAGGATTTGGAACAGTTATCAGTAGATGAATTAATGGGTTCTTTGTTAACACATGAATCTAGAATGAATAGGAATTACAACACTTCACTTGAGAATGCTTTCAAGTCACATGTATCATTTGGCAGAGGAAGAGCAAGGTCAAACTTTAGAGGAAGAGGCAGAACTGGAAGGAACAATCCAGATCAAGGTGAAAATAGTAATCAAAACTACAGCAGTAGAGGACATGACAACAATCACTTCCAGCAAAGTTCACAGAGGTTTGATAAATATAATATTCAATGTTATTATTGCAAGAAATATGGACATTATGCAAGTGACTGCAGAAGGAAACAAGGATATGTGGACAAGCAGAATGCTAATTACATAGGTGAATCTAGTTCTAATATAGGTGAATCTAGTTCTAATCCTGGAAGCTTATTTCTTACTTATAATGTTACTCAAGAAAAAGCTAAAGATATTTGGTTCTTAGATAGTGGATGCAGTAATCATATGATAGGAAATAAAGAATTTTTTGCTAGTCTTAATGATTCTGTAAAATTAGAAGTAAAATTAGGTAATGATATCAAAGTGAATGTAATGGGTAAAAGTGTAATAAATGTTTTGACCAAGAATGGTGAAATAAGGTTTATACCTGATGTTTATTTTGTACCTGGACTAAAGCGTAATCTTATGAGTGTTGGATAGTTAGTACAGAAAGGTTACAGAGTATCTTTTATGGATAATGTTTACACAATACTGGACAAGTTTCCAAATGACAGGTTGATAGGAAAAGTGGAGATGACCAAGAATTGGATGTTCCCTCTTCGAATTCAGTGCATCCAAGGAGAAGAGGAAGCCCACTTCAAAACCATGCAGCTAGACCAATCATGGCACTTAAGGTATGGACATTTACATTTTGGAGGTTTAAATATGTTACAAAAGAAAAATATGGTGAAGGGTTTACCACCAATAGAAAAGCCAGAAAGTTCATGTGACAGTTGTATTCTGGCAAAACAACATAGAGAGAGCTTTCCAGTAGGAGCCTCATATAGAGCAAAGGTAATATTGGAGTTAGTCCATCGTGATTTATGTGAACCAATGCAAACTACATCACTTGGAGGTAGTACTTATTTTCTAACCTTCATTGATGACTTTAGCAGACATGGATATATTTTCTCAAAAATAAGTCTGAAGCCTTTGAAAGTTTAAAGAATTCAAGGCAATGGTTGAAAAACAGAGTGACCATTACATGAAGGTACTTAGATTAGATAGAGGAGGTGAATACATGTCTAATCAATTTCAAGATTTTTGCAGGTATCATGGTATCAAAAGGCAATTGACTACAAGGTACACACCACAACAGAATGGTGTAGTAGAAAGAAAGAATAGAACAATCATGGAGATGGCAAGATGCATGTTGAAGGTCAAACACTTGTCAAATGAATATTGGGCAGAAGCAGTAGCATGTGCAGTGTATATTTTGAATAGAAGTCCAACAAAGAGTGTCAGAGATCGAATTCTATAAGAAGCGTGGAGTGGTAAGAAATATAGTGTACATCATTTCAAAATTTTTGGTTGTGTTGCATATTCTCTTATACCATCTAAATTGAGAAGAAAGCTTGATGATAGAGGTGAGAAATGCATTTTTATTGGCTATAGTGAAGAATCAAAGGCTTATAAGTTGTATAACCCAATTTCAAAGCAAGTGATTATTAGCAGAGATGTTGAATTTAAGGAAGAAAAAGCATGGGATGGTAAAGCATGGGATGGTAGCACCATCACAATTGGAGCACCAATTTCACAGATTGAAGAAGGATCTGAAGATCAATTGGCAAATATATTTACAAAGGCATTAGCAAAAGAGACCTTTGATTATTTGAGACAAAATTTAGGCATTGTAAATGCTAAAGTTGTAAGTGGTAGAAATTAAGGGGGAGTGTTAGAAACTCAAGTTGAACTGGAGTTAATTTCTCCACTCCTCATGCATGCAGCAGTGAACAATCAGTCAGTTATCAAACAGTTAGTTAAACTGTTAGAGAAGTAGATCACATTCAGTTAGTTAACTGACAGTTAGGAATCAGTTAGTTAACAATCAGTGAGTTAAGCAGTTAGCAGATTAGTTAAGGATGAGTTAAACAATTAGTTTATTTTCAGTTATTTTTGGATTCAAATCTATTTAAAGACGCTTTGGGCGCAACATTGTAAGCAAGGAAAATTGAAAATCAATAAAAATATTTTTCTTCAAGATTTGCAGTAGTAATTTGGTTATGTTCTTGTTTTATTATTTCAGTTCTTGTTTTTTATCTGCTCTTTTAGTTTCTACATTATATATTTTTAATTTTTTTTTGCCAAACATTTACAATTTGTTTTAAGAAAGTTTTTGTAAATGATATTTTGAGAATCGATTTATTAACTAAACATTTTCTAATTTTTATTGGCAGGTACACCTAGTTCACATATTTTGAATGTAAGTAGAGTATTTCTAGCATTTGACATGGGCATTGCTTCCATGATAGTGCCTTTTTACATTTTAGAAGTTTCATTGGCCAAAATTAGAAAATATTTAATTAATACAAATGATTTTCTCGTCACAAACAGCCACTTTATATTATGTCTCATCAATCTTTCTTTTACAAGAATTTTAATGCATTAGATTGTTGGAGTTACAAGATTTTGTGTTCTTCTATAATTTGTGTTCATGTTATTTTTATCCAAATCTACTCATTGATTATGTGGCATTAGACAAGTTGTGTATAGATGAAGGAAGCGGTCCGGATAGCCCACAATCCGATAGGCGGAGATATGTAAGATTGGAGAGAGTGGCGACAACGTCCCCCCAATCCTCTGCTGTTGAAGTGCCGTCCACTCCATCCGGAGAGAGGTGTTCCAATCTCGTCAGATTTTTTAACCAACTTGCCAACCTGGGACTCTGCAACCTTGCTGGATTGCGCCTCGAGCTTAAACTCCAAGAAGCAGAGATTCCACAAGTTTCCCAAACTCGCAGGAATTTGACCATGACAGCCACTGGAAATGCGTTGAGAGCAATGATGAATGGATCTCACCTCTCAGATTGATAAATCTGCCAAATCCAATAGTTAACATGGCCACCCAAATGGCGGCTGCAATCAACACCTTCCAACATCTTCAATAGGTAATTTCAACACTGAAGAAGAAAAAGAACAACAAACTCATAATTACAATCGATGTCATGGTTTGTATTGACTGTATTGAGCTGGATTGCCCCTCAAGCTCAACTCCAAGAAGCGGAGATTCCACAAGTTTCCCAAACTCGCAGGAATTTGACCATGGAAGCCACTGGAAATGCGTTGAGAGAAATTGTAACCGAGATTCAGATGTTCTAAATATTCAAGTTTAAACAAGGATGAATGGATCTCACCTGTCACATTGAAATCTGCCAAATCCAGTAGTGTAACATGGCCACCCAAATGGCGGCTGCAACCAACACCTTCGCACTCGCAGCAATTGAACCCCTGCCATGATTGTAATTTGCTGGAGTTGGAGTTCTCTTCAAGAGATGCGTTGAATTTCAAGAAGTGATTTCTTTCAAGCAGTGGGCATTGAATTCCAACACTGAAAAAGAAAAAGAACATCAAACTCATTACAATCGATCTCATGGTTGGTATAAACTGTATTCGCTTAGCTCCCTCTCAGCAAAATCTGAGAAGGATGATTGCAGATGGTGGATGACTGCTAAATACTCTTTTCACCGAGACTCTAATATTTGTGTCAATAGAGTTGATTAGTGTAAACGTCGGGGATAAAGTGTTTTTCCTTCTATTTCCAAAATTTTCCTTCTTTGATGGTAAAAAACATTTATATTAACAATAATTCATACAAAAATGACGGTATTGGAATCGCACGCTAAACATTAAATCAATTCCATGATATTATAATTATAAATATTTTATATTATTTTGGAATATATTGTTTTAATGTTTAATTTTAAAAAAAAAAATCATTATAAAGATTGATGGTGTGAGTGGGTTGATAATTAATTATTTGAAAGCGATATTTTAAAATAAATTATAAATTAATTTAACATGAAAAAGTGTAAAAGAGGATAATTAATAATTAATTAAAAACTGACTAAGTAGTAATTTTATTTAGTTTAAAATGAAATAATTTATTTATCTCTTCACCATGTTATAATATATATGAATTATATTTGTTATTGTGGTAATTTTATTTATTTTAAAATAAAAGATTTTTAAAAATTTATTTAGCATGATGAAATACTGATATGATAATTTTATAAAAGAATTTATTTATATATTTATTTTATATTTGTTATTGTGATAACTATAAAAGAATGTATTTATTTATTTATTATATTTGTTATTGTAGTAATTTTATTACTTTAAAATAAAATAAAGGAATTTATTTATTTATTTTATATTTGTTATTATATTAATTTTATTTACTTTAAAATAAAAAAATAATTTATTTATTTATTTTAAAATAAAAATTAATTTATTTATTTATTTTAATATAAAAAAATTATTATTTATTTCATATTTATTATTTTCCTAATTTTATTTAATATCTAAGAAAATGAAATGCTTGATTTCTTGGATATTAACAATTATTATTTTTTTTTTGTTGCAACTTTTCATATATTAATTTATGTGAATCTCTTCAATCAAAGATTTTATTATCCCATTAATTTTTAAAAGGACAAATATTTGACATTAAAAATGATATAATAGAATATAACTAACATACATATCTTAGATAAATTTAAGTAAAATACATCGATATATATCATTCTCAAGACACGTATAAAATGATATTTATCGTATATTTTACATAGATTTATCTAAGATATGTATGCAGAGTTATTCTTACCAAAGGTTAATGGAAAGGAAGAAAAATAGTTTAATTCTAAAAAAAATGATTATTTTTTATTTTGATTAGTGTTATTTTTGTTTAAATTTGATAGGATAAAAATCATTGGGACTTAAGGGACCAATTAGTTTTAATAATTGACCAATGTTAATTTTTAAACTAATACATTATTTTATCATTGACATTCCTTTTTTAAAATCTACTTATTGTTAATACAAAATAAAAAGCCAATTTTAAGAAAAAATGGGACAATTTTAAGAAAGAATGGGACCAGTAGTTTAACACATTTGTATTTATTAGTACTGGAGGGAACTATAGCTATTGATTTTATTTAAATTGGAATTAATAAGTGGTTTGTTGGCTAATAGGATGTCCTCAATCTAAGTGCAAAAAATATGCATGAAAGTTTCAGGGAGCAAAGTGTGAGGTCCTTAAAGGGCCAAATAAAAAAATAATATTTGTTGCATTATGATTGGATTAAATATTTGGGGAATTATTGGCACTCTCTCTTTACTAAAATAAAGTATTGAATGCAACTAATAGGGTGGAAATTGCGAGTTGTTTAGTTATACGGTTGAGTTAAATGCTGAGATTTTATGTTGTTTGAGTTTGAGGGCAAGTTAAATGTAGGGTGTTAAACTTGGTTGGTGGTAGGTTGGGAAAATATGGCTTATGATCTCACCAAAGTTAATAGAATAATTGGAAACAATAAACATGTATTTTAAAGATCAAAATCAATATACGTCAATATTAAATAAGATGTATGATAAGTCAACTTTGTTAAAAATTATAGCCCAATTTTTCTGGAAGGGGATGATAGTTGGGATCCTAATTTTGGTATCATATTTTCCTAAGGGATGGTCGAAGTCCCTCCATCTAATTTATATATAAGAGTATGTTGAAGTTTCACTCTATCTATTTGCAAGGGATAGACATGGTTATTTTATCCAATTTATATATGGAAGCATGTCAAATGTCTACTATCTATTTAGAAGGGATTGTTGCCTATACATCTATTATGGGATTGTCACTTATACATTTATATGGTTGGGATGGTCGAGCCTATATATTTAGTTAGCATCACCACCTCTATCTCATCTAGATATATGATAGATGAGAAGTTTTTGACAACATGTCAATTTTAAGGTATATTTTTGGTTTAATCAATTATTGGAACTGAAGGAACCAATTAATTTTAAAAAATTAACTAATAGTAATTTTTAAACTAACACATTAATTTTAACCAAATATAAATATAATGAAAAACAAAAATTACCATTAAAATTAGAACGTACATGTTATAATGCACAATCACTTTACTTACTAAAGATCCAAAAACTCCCCAACTACTACAACATACAAAAGCTTAGAACCTCCTCAAGAAATCGTTGAGTGAAAATATAATTAATTTGACTCACAAATAAAAGAAAATATATTTCATTAATATTGATGTTAGATGACTAGTGCTACAAACCTTACTAAATCATTTGAAATCCTCCTATTCCAACTTATATTCAAGTAAGGTTATTTAAATAATATTTAATTTGGTGAATGATTTTCAATTTTTGTGATTTAGAGAACATGATTTCAAGTAGAAATCATAAATCAACTTTTAATACATTAACATTTTTTTTAATATTAATATTATTTAAAGGTATTTGTGTGACTTTTTATTCTCCTTATTTTTGTAATTATCATTAGTTTATATATGAGAAAAATGGAATATGATAATAATATATTCATGAAGATTAATTAACAAAAATATAGTTAATTTGCATTCAAAATTTATCTTGAGATTAAAAATCAAAATGATAAACTTGCAATAGAGTTTCCTTAAAAATTACAATGAGACCTCATGGTTGTTACATGGTAGGTTATCAAACACCATCTACTATCAGTCCAAAGAATTATGTATAATCAAATTATGCTAACATTGGTGGATCAAAAATTGGTTGTGTATAGTGAAAAGGGTACATTGGTTGTTGGATTGATGAATAAGGCACAAATTAGGTCTTTTGATATTTTTTTGTCCTTCACATCACATGCTAACAAGTTTTTAGCATAGTAAACCCTAAATCAATCCCTATATGATGCTCGTCTATCAATTTGACTCATTATCAAATAAGTTTGACTTAATACTGACTCTATGGTATTGGGTAAATATGTGCAATAGGAGTTGGTCAATGTGGGGTCCCTCATTTTCCTAATTGTCTATTCAATTTATATTTTGTTTTCCACTATGTGAAACTAAATCCTCCTAACTTTTTGGGAGGTCCTATGGAGCTATAGGAGGGTTAGATGATTTAGGTGTAGCCTCTAAATCAAGCTTACACTTATGACACAACCATGTGCACTCCTTTCCCCGAAGCTTGGTCACAACACTACAAATAAATATTGTGTATGCCCATAAATTTTCATGCAACGGTTGCCTCAAATCATATTTTACAATCCTCAATTCACCCTCCACACTACACATCCCTATGTATTTAATTGATTATTACTCATGGACTAGTCAGCTCCTTTGGGCCCCACTTTATCAGAATCACACATTGGCCTACCCTAATTACGTAAAAACAATTGGTCCAACTAGATATTATGTACCAATCGAGGATCATGAGATTAAGAATAATTGAAGATAGCCTAGATATTAACTATTTAAAATGTTGCCAACTACCCGCCTGATAATATGATTCAAATTATCTCATAGGTAGTTATGTAACAATTATTGCTATCTTTGTATTATACATGTTAAATATGTAACATATGCATTTGGTCAAAAAATAACACAACCAAATCAGTGTTATTTACATAGTCATAACATTCTTAGATTGTTTTAAACATCTACTCTATATACACGCAGTACAGACATTGTACTTTGTATCTTCTATTCTTTGATTTATGAGTAAAAGTTGAATTTTCTATAAATAAGACCTCTATTCCATTGAATGTGTGTTTGATTGCTCTGAATGCTCTCTATGCATTCACTCTATATAACCAAACTTAGTTATCTCTCACACATTTGGTATTGGGCCTCATGGTACAAATCATTAGATGGAGGTTTAAGAGGGTTAGGATGAGGTTTAACACATTGTTTTCTTGCAGTTGAATGGATTGTTTTAAAATAAATGGGTTTTAATAATAAAACAATGAAAATAAATAATTTCTAAAATCTAATACTAATAAGTTTGGTTTTTGATTGCTTACCTTCCTTATGCGATAACATTTTATCAAGGTAACAAGCTATCATAACATTTTTTTCCTCCTCCAAACACAATGTGAATGTGGTTTAGTGTAGAGAAATCTAGATAAAATAATAAAGGAAATCAGAGTGACAATGCTATGGGTTTGGGCCTTTTTATTTTGTTTCACATTAATATAATGCATTATAATGCTTACACATTATGGTTCAGTGTTATCGATCCTATGTTTTAAAAACACGTATGCATTAAAGACATTACACATATGGATAATGTTTATAACGTATACACATTAGGGTAAATGTCCACATAATTTTCCCCCAACTTCATGCACTTACCTTTTACATCTCTCATGGTATCTCTATGTATCTCTTGTGTATAAATGTTGTCAATTTTTAGTGATTGCAAATCATGATTTCAATACAAATAGAAACACATATGCACTTTTACTTTGCATAATTTCAAACAAAGGCCTTTAGGCTAAAAAATGTCTTGAGTTATCGAACATAAGGCTTGGACTTACACACATAACTGAATCCATATTTTTTTTACAGAAAATAAAAAATATCTAACTTCTACCATTATAAATACTATGAATTTAACAAGTAGGATAATAATGTCAAAATAAGCCAGTAGGTAATCTTCTAGTAGAGTGAGAACACAAGTATTTTGCAGCAATCATGACCTTATTTGGAAGATGTACAAAAATTACCTTCTATATTAGATTACCTTGCTTAACAATTATCTGCTGCTCTACTCAATTACAATAGCTTGGTGAAGAGGAATATAAAGGAGTAGGGGAATTAACTCATTAGATATCTCATAGTTAGACTGAGTGTAACTCATTGTGGAACTCAAAGGAGAACTCACAGTGACACTCAATGTAACTCCAGGTGAATCTTTAGATGGAACTCACCCTTTCACCCACTTAACCTCTTATCACATCTAAGTAAGATAAAAATACAAGTGTGAGAATTATCTATTTAATAAGTAAATGGAATAATAAATATCCTACGCCAACACCTCCTTTAAACACAACGTAGGTGTGCTAAAAATAAAATATGAGTCTTGGAAACAAGGCTTGATGAGCTACCCATGTACAATGCAACTCTCAATAAGTGAAGTAAAAAGAGAAAAACTAGTGAGAAAAAACTCCCCCCAAAATAAAAATAAAGAAAATAAGGGATTAGAAAGCCCAATTCAACACCTCAATTAAGCATAGCTTAGATGGGATATAAAATTAGGTTTCGACAATGAGGTCTGATGAGGTATCCAAATACATAATGATGATCCCAATATCCTACAAAATATGAATGATGTGTGTCTCCACAAAGAAGAGAGAGAATGTATGTGTATAATGTTGCATGGTGAATGATGTAGTAGGTCCCTCTATAACAATACTATCTCTTGCTTTCAGAAGAAAGAAAGCACTAGCTATCAAATTGTTGAATTCCCACTCAAGTGGAATGCATGTAGGAATCAAGATTTATATTTCTAGATAATGCTTAAATGTCTCCATACTAATACTCAAATGTCTAAAGTCTGATCAAATATCATAGGACTAAATGTAGAAGATGGAAATGAAGAAGTATACAATGAAAGTGAGAGAACAACTAGAAAATAAGATAGATATGAAACATTCAATGAAAGAATGTCCATGGAAATAGAAGAAAAAGGCTCAACAAATATCAAAACTAAAGAATGATATGTAAATGAAGCACTCAGATCTACAAGATGAATGTCTACAGAGAATATGAGTCATCAATACTCTCAATGTGTATACTCTCACTGGAAAAGTCCTTTGAAATACAAGTTTGTGAATGCTCTAAAAGAGAAATATCTGCACAGGAGCAGACATAGAATCTGCAATGAGACAACTAAAGTCTGACAATATCTCATCTTGTAGTGGGGGATTAACAATAAGAAGAGCATTGTCTACCATGGATGTGTTATCACAAGGAATATAAGAATGAGAAGAGAGTACAATAGTCTCAGAAGAGACTATAAGAAGTGGAGGAGGTGTGACATAAATCTTAGTAGGATCATCGAAAAGACTTTGTAGTATGCTCCAAATAGTGCATGGATAATATGTATATTCTACATGGTAATGAAGATCCATGGAAACATGTAGTAATATACTAGCAAAAACCTTGTCACAAGTGTTATCCCACTTATAAAACCAAATAGGATCAGTGGGTGCATGAATCTATCTATATAGAAATGAAATACGATTCTTGCATGTGAGCAAGTGTTCCATATAAACATGCCATGAAACATAATTGTCCTTCCTAATAAGGATCAATGGAGATGAAAGAACACTCCTAATATAGAATCTCCCAAATGGGGTTGACATGATCGAGAGAAGACACCATGAAAGTGCACAACTCCACAAAATACTCTGGAATAAACCACTGAAGCACACTCATGAAAGGGATGTTAGGCACAATCGAGAATGTGTCCAAATGAGAAATAAGTGCTAAAGTGGGTAAAAAATGATACACATTTTAGATATGGACTTCGGACTAAGCCAAAAATGAGTCAATACAAATGAGATTAATGAGTGCACGAAGTATGCTTTAGAAAGTAGTAGGGCCCATAACCCCCCTTGAATATGACACTTTATAACTTTAGTGAATTTTACAAAAAATATTAGACCAATGAAAAGAGAAAGAAAAAACATGCACTTTTAAAAAAAGTGTCACTCAATTCTGATTTACCAATCAAAAGTTATAGCAAAATACTTTTTCTATCATTAACGACCTCTTTAATTAAACTGCACTTAGAGTTTAAATACTCATCAAAATCAAACATAAAACATGTCATGTAACCACCCATTAGAATTGACACTAAACCATGAACCTTGTCATGTCAACAAAAGTTTAAAAAACACCTTCCCAATCACCTTTACATGGATGTTTCTAAAAACAAAGTTTTTTATAGGGGTTTTTAATTAAAAAAATATGCAAAGCAATTTTAAAAAGAAATAAAACATGCTTTAATTCTTTTAGGGAATATTTAGTGTTTTGACTTTTAGAATTTAGCGAGCTGGTGCCCCGTTATTCATGCAAGGACCTAGCTAGAAGGAGAAGATATGATTGTACGATGCCGCCACTTTCGCATGCACAAGTGTAGCAAATCAGAAGTATGCCATCATCATGCACATCATACATAGACAATGGAGGTCAAGAAATGCATTTGGACAGGCGGTTGAAGGATTAGAACGCCTTTGCATGCTGTGGATGCTTGGATCTGGGGTTTGATCAACGACTCAGATTGATGCCATAGAAAGGAATACAAGTCTGTAGCTATCAAAGCTTCACATCATAGATCCCTAAATATAGAGCTCGCCCATAAAAGTCTAACACCAAATGGCACTTATAACGCAGGATCTATGTTTGTATCTGCCAAATGCGTTAAGCTGGAGGATGGCGATCAGGTGCTTACGGCTGTGCAAAACAAATTTTTGGTTTGCTGGAGATTATTGTTGGGAATCAAATGCCTGCTGGCAAATTTATCGGTGAAGGAGGCATCCAACAGGGGCAGAGGAACCACAGGTCGCTCATGGCTAATATCAACATGACCTCCTCTTCGTAACCCAAATATGCAGATTCCAAAAAGAATGGTGGAGTAGTGGCATGGGTAGCGTGGATTTGTGGTGTTCACGTCCAGCATGGAGGCATCTCACGTACCAACGAGGATGGCTGTGGATTTTTAGATGTCTAGCATGGCGCTGAGAGCAAAGAGCATTGTTAAAGGCTGTGTGGCATCCAGACCAGATCAAGACCAACAGAAATGCTTTAGACCACTCGTGCTACCCTACTATCGATGCAAAAGGACCTTAAATTAGCATCGTTTCTCCTAAAGATTGAGGGTTATGTTGCAGAGAGACTGCGCGGGGCATTTGTTTGAACGGCAGCAGTATTAACCAGATGGAGAGTAATGGCTGTGAAGTGGTTTAGCGACTTGTGTGCTATGATATTGAAGAACACAGGGTTGGCAAACCTTCAATGTCTAATTTCTTGAATACATGCACAGATTCGTACCACGGATCTCAGAGTCTAGATTCCAAAAAAAATGCCCTCTATCTACCAAACGGACTAGAGTAGTAGGCTTGGACAAAACTGTCACACTCCTCCACGCCCGAAACAAAAAATAAATAAATAAATAAATAAATAAATAAATAAAACGACTTATCCCTTTGTAGATTGTCGTCTATGTTTGGATATCTCAGGTCGGCCGTTGATTTGACATTGGCAGTCAAGAAAGCCTCCAAATTCCAGACAAAATTCTCTCAATTTTGCATCCGGAGATCACAGATCCAGTTGCCCCAAATTTTAATGCTCGGAACAATAGACTCGAACAAATAAAAATAATATGCAAATTTCACTGCTAGCAATATGCAAATTCTTCTTCAAAAATTTAAAGAATACAGAATAGAATCAAATAGATAACCTTGAAGTTCATTACCAGAGCCTTTAGCTCTGATATCATGTTAGAATAAGCCATTAGGCGATCTTTTGGCAGAGTGAACACACAAGTATTCTACAACAATGATGACCTTCTATGTGTTCAGAAACATGCAAGAAGATGTGCAACAATTGCCTTCTGTATTAGATTGTCTTGCATACAAATTATCAGCGGCACTACTCAGTTACAATAGCTTGGTGAAGAGGAATATAAAGGAGTAGAGGAGTTAACTCACTAGAGAACTCATAGTTAGACTGAGTGTAACTCACTATGAAACTTATAGGAGAAATCATAGTAACACTCAATTCAATTCAAGGTGGAACTCTAGGTGGAACTCACCCTCTCGCCCACTTAACTTCTTCTCACACCTAAGTAAGCTAAAGCTATAAGTGTAAGAATTATCCATTTAATAAATGAATGGAATAATGAATATCCTACACCAAAAAAGATTTTTTAAAATTATTACTACGATGTCGATCTCTCTCTCTCTCTCTCTCTCTCTCTCTATATATATATATATATATATATATATATATATATATATATATATATATATATTATTGAGATATTTTCTAAAACTATTATTATGACGTCAAACACATTCTCCTCTTTGTTTGTATACATCTTCTTTGAATTTTAAGTGTAGTTGTCTCAAATAATCGATACATTTTTAGGATTCTTATTTTTGAAGAAAATAAATGTTCACTTAAGACTCCATTTTAGTCGATCAATTCCATGCACTTACCCTTACTCCTTTCATCTTAATTTAGAACATTTTTTAGTTGGGTTTATATTTGTTTCTTTCTAATATAGTTTTGCTTCACACTCTTAGTTTACTTTATTTTGTTTTTAGATTTTAGGCTTTTTGGCTGAATTTCTTTCAAACTCGGCCAATCAATTATTGTATTTTTTTTTTTTTTGTAACATTTTTTATAATATTTTTAGGATTATTAAATCTTTATTGTATGGATAATATCATTTAAACTTGGGTGAGCCCCTCTATTTTCTCAACATATCCAAAAAAATAAAAATAATCATCCAACATAAGTTCTAGAAAAGATATATAATTCATTATTGTAATCTACTATATAATTATTTTTGAAATATGGGTTGAGATGTTGGCATTCTATGTAGTTTGGTGATTCTATGAGAGTACTATCTATTGAGGTACACACACACACAAAAAAAAAAGAACTAATTATTATCCTAATTTATCCTTGTAATGGTTGATGTCTTATAATTCTTAAGTATTTTCAAGAAAACAAATAAAAATCAAGATGATTTTTCTCTATGTTGGTGTTATAAAAACACTAATATGAGAAATTTAAGAAAAATTTATAAAATGTTATTATAGTTAACATTTTTTAAAAATTATCTTCCACAAATTTTTAAACATCACATTCCTTACACAAATATAGCACCATAGATATGTGGGATTTGATAAGACTATTTCATTTAAAAAAAAATCAATTTGAATAATTAAACAATAATCATTCATAGTGTAGAGAGATATTGATCCCCATTACTTAATCACCAATCCAAACATTCACAATTTATTTTAAAAGAGTTTTTCTAATGGTATTTTGAAAACTGATTTATTAATTAAATATTTTCTATTTTTTATTGATAGGTATACCCAATTCACATATTTTAAATGTAGGTAAAGTATTTGTAGCATTTGACATGGGCATTACTTCCATGATAGCGAACAATAATCATTCACATTGTTGAGAGCTATTGATCCCCATTACTTAATCACCAATCCAAACATTTACAATTTATTTTAAAAGAGTTTTTCTCAATGGTATTTTGAGAATTGATTTATTAATTAAATATTTTCTATTTTTTATTGACAGGTACACCCAATTCACATATTTTAAATGTAGGTAGAGTATTTGTAGCATTTGACTTGGGCATTGCTTCAATGATAGCATCTTTCTACATTTTAGAATTTTCATTGGCTGAATTTAGAGGATATTTAATTAATATAAACGGTTTTCTCATCACAAACAATTAATTTATATTATCTCTCATTAATCTTTCTTTTAAAAGAGATTTAATTATGTGGTATTAGATGGTTGGAGTTACAAGATTTTGTGTTCTTCTATAATTTATGTTCATATTATTTTTACCCAAATATACTCATTGATTATATTCATATATAAGATATGATGAAGCTATAACAATTGTAAATAAGATATATGAACCAAAAATTGTTGAGAGTGAAATTCAAACAATGAAAGAATTAGTAGAGCCCACATAAAAGTAAGAGGTTTTGAGATGAATCAATAATTTTTTTTAAAGAACAATAAATATTATCATACTTTTTATTCTTTAGTAATTTTGTGTTGTTTTTTAATTTTATTTTAGAAATTAATATGAGATTTTATTTCATTTTATCGAGTAATTTCTATTAAACATACATTTTTAATATATTAAATTTTTAATTTTTTTTGTAAATTCTATTAAACTTCACTCTTTAAAATTTAACGATCAACTCTTAATTAATGCATTTACAAAGTTTGTTTATATGTTTATATCTATAAATACAATAATTATTTAATGTAAATAAATTAAATATAATTTTTTTTAAATTATTTTTATTATACAATACAATGAAAGGAAAGTAATTGGTAAATTTAATTTCTTTACTTGATGTTAATATTGTCTACATAACCTTAATGATATTATCATATAAATGGAAAACAACCTTTCTTATCTTGACATTGATTGAAAGTTGTCCAATAACAATGGATAATCCTACCTAAAACTTAATTTGACTACCGCTTCCCACCATTTGATTTCAGCATCTAAATTCGCTTCTCCTAATTCACTTGCCTTTGGAAACTTAATATATTATTTATTTTACATGAGTTTTCCATTGTCTATGAAAATGAAACATAGTCCTAATGATATCATCATATACATGAAAGAAAATCTTTCTTATATTATGTTTGAATGAGAGTAGTCCAATAGTAATAGAAAACCCTAACACATAACTTAACTCCATTGTGACTTCCCACCATTCGATTTCAGTAACTGAATCCTCTTCTTCTGTTTCACTTGCCTCTCCACCACTATGATTTGGAAAAGAAAGGTTTCTAGTATTATTCATGAAGGAAATGCCATATAGATGGGCATTTCCTATGAAAGATGATTCATCAAAAGGTATAAATTGTCCTCAATGAGGTACTTTTCCTTGAAGCATGTTGTAGGAGACATTGAAGACTTGAAAATAACTAAGAGATTGAAGTTCCAATGGAATTTTTACATTTAGTTTATTTTG